>CM038716.1:12735273-12767773 GCA_021613375.1 Megaleporinus macrocephalus
TCTTTCTTTCTTTCTCTCTCTCTCTCTATCTCTCTTTCTCTCTGTTTTCTCTCTCGCTTTCTCTCTCTTTTTCTCTCTCATTGTCTCTCTCTTTCTTTCTCTCTCTCTCTCTCTCTCTATCTCTCTTTCTCTCTGTTTTCTCTCTCCCTTTCTCTCTCTCTCGCTCTTTTTTCTCTCTTTCTCTCTTTTTCTCTCGCTTTCTCTCTTTTTCACGCTTTCTCTCTCTTTTTTCTCTTTCTCTTCCTCTCTTTTTCTCTCGCTGTCTCTCTCTTTTTCTCTCATTGTCTCTCTCTTTCTTTCTTTCTCTCTCTCTCTCTATCTCTCTTTCTCTCTGTTTTCTCTCTCCCTTTCTCTCTCTCGCTCTTTTTTCTCTCTCTTTCTCTCTTTTTCTCTCGCTTTCTCTCTTTTTCACGCTTTCTCTCTCTTTTTCTCTGTTGCTGTCTCTCTCTCTCTTTCTCTCTCTCTCTTGCTATCTCTCTTTCTCTCGCTGTGTCTCTCATTCTCTCTCTCTTTGGTTTCCAAAGACAAGTTCCTTGTATGTGTGAGCATACTTGGCAAATAAGGTCCGATTCTGATTCTGATTCTCTCTTTCTCTCTCGCTGTCTATCTATCTGTCTCGCTGTCTCTCTTTCTCTCTCTCACGCTTTTTCTCTCTTTCTCTCACTGGCTCTATTTCTCTCTCTCGCTTTCTCTCTCTCGCGCTCTCGTTCATTTGTGTTCTCCCTTTTTCTCTTTCTCTCACTTTTTCTCTCTTGCACTCTCTCGCTGCCTCTCTTTCTCTCTCGCTCACTTTCTCTCGTTTTCTCTCTCGTTCTCTTTTACTGTTTCTCTGTCTGGCTGTCTCTCTTTCTCTCTCTTTTTCTCTCTTTCTCATTCTCACTCTCTCTCTCTCTCTCTCTCTCTCTCTCTCTCTCTCTCTCTCTCTCTCTCTCTCTCTCTCTTGTATGGGCAGTTCTAGCAGATGGAGCTTCTCTGGGCTACTCTCCCTGAGAGAATCAGCAGAGTATTTTAGGCCAGAGTAATCCTGGCCATCTGCTCTCGCTCCCTCTCTTTCTATCTCTCTTTCTCTCTCTCTCTCTCTCTCTAACTCTCTCTCTCTCTCGCTGTCTCTCGCCCGCTCTCGCTCTGCCATCGCACTTACCACGCAGCCTCCGCCTTCCCAGCATGCAAAGCTCACCCGCACCGTCACCGCCTCTCATTGGTCAGCCAGTTACGGCTGCTTACTCACTGCAGAACTTATATTTCTGAGACGACAGACTTGTTTATTTATTTATTTATTTAACTATTTATTTAATGAATTAATTTCACGGTCAGTGAAAATGACCCTCGTCATAACTTCAATTAACTGCATGAATATATAAATATAAAACATTTGTAAAGCACCACAAACTCCAGTATCATGTCATTTATTGACTGTGTGTTTTGTTTCCTTGCATCTTAAACATCCTCAGCTTATAATTATAGAGGTTTTTAATGTAATAAAGAAAGTAATTATAATAACTGATTAACTGATTACTGATTAATTGGATGGAGTCATTAAGAATGATATATATATTTTAATAATTAGCAGTGTAATAATGAGAGGTCTGTATTTGTGAAGTCATTGAAAGACGGATTTAAGGGATTTAACCGACTGCAGACACGGCGGCGTGTAATCCACTCGTAATTAAATCGCACCCAGAGTGATGTGAGTGTGTCGTATGTCTTACATGGCGGGGAGAGGCAGGGAGGTTTGGACGGGGGGGACGGGTTGGTGGGATTACGCTCCGTGCTAATGAGAGGAATTTAGCCAGATTAGCCGCAGCGAGAACGACAGCACCTACGTGCGCCGGATACGCAGAACGTCGCTCCAGCTTTGAAGACCACTTCACCTCCGTCTCTGATGAAATATTCATGGTCAGATTTTGTTTACAGTGTCCTTCGTATTCCGCTAAATTGGAGGATCTGGCTTAGATCAGCTGCTTTAATATTTAATCAGGATCAAAAGCAATGAATTGGGCGAAGAACTGAACGGATGCGGATGTTAATGCGTGTGTAATACTAGCCGTAAGACCCGGGCGATGACCCGGGCAGTGTATGGTCACTTTCCTGCTTGGTAGGCTGATTTACGTTGAGTAGTTTAATGGGTTTATTTATTTTTAACATCATATATGGGCTTGGAGGGGGAGTTGCTTCATGGGGGGTGGGCTTACTTGCCTTGCGCCAACAGCGTGGTCATTACCATGTAGTACTGGACAGTCTGACATCACGGCTGTCACAGTTAATATATATAATATACATAATGACCTGATCACAGTTTCTTAAGACTCCAGGAGCTTCACGAGGAGTGTTCTGAGTACATACACTGAAATAAAAGAAACAGTCAAATGTGTCATTAAGACGATGCTGACCTGTTCAGAGGTCAGTGCTGGGTTAGTGTATTTGCTGTGTAGCTATAATACTGTAGTGCAGGGGTATTTCATTAGAGTTCAGTAAGGTCCAATCAGAAGTTTCCTCAGGCCAAGGTCTGGACTGTGTTTGTGTTAAGACTAGAGATGGAAGAATTGATCGGCTATGTATCAGTCGATTTTTAATCAAAATATGTGATCAGTGATCGGCTGATGTTTCTCCAATTTAGCCGAAAACCAGAAACCCGTGTAGACCAGATCTGACCGGTACGAACAGAACAGCAGCAGCAATTCAATATTCTACATTTAATGATTACATGTTTTTGGTTTAAATAACAGAGTCGTTTAATGACTGCATTTATTTAATTAGAATGTAATGATTGCAGTATTGGGGATATTTGTTTGATTTACTGTTAATTTTGTTTAAAATATTCTCCTGTTTGATATGAGCGCATTAAAAATGGTAATAAACCAGTTTAAACCATGTTTAATGATTTGCTTGCGCTAATAACTACACATAGCCCTGCTGTGGCATATAGCCCCGCCCTCAATCAGTATCGGCCGATCGCGCTGAAAGTGATTGGTGATCGGAATCAGCCTCAAAAACGAAGATCAGTCCATCTCTATAAATAATCATACAATACAATATGAAGTACATGAATATGTTATTGTGAGAGAAGTAGATCAGATCTTGATCCAGTTTGAAGAACAAAGTTAGGTTCCAGATTTCTCCTGGACGCCCCAGACATTGTATGAATGTGTTCAGTTCCTTCAGCAGCAAATCTTGATTTATCTTAATGAAGTACTGAGCAGTCAAAGCAGGTATTAGATGAGAACTGATAATAATACTGGGTTGTTTAGGAGAAGCTTGGAAAGAGTTAAATAAACACACTGACGTATGAAAAACACTACTTACTCTATTAATACTGATTAATATTTAATAATAAAGTGTAAAAACACTACTTTCTCTATTAATACTGTTTAATATTTAATAATAAAGTGTAAAAACACTACTTTCTCTATTAATACTGTTTAATATTTAATAATAAAGTGTAAAAGCTCTACTTACTCTATTAATACTGATTAATATTTAATAATAAAGTGTAAAAGCTCTACTTACTCTATTAATACTGATTAATATTTAATAAAAAAGTGTAAAAACACTACTTTCTCTATTAATACTGTTTAATATTTAATAATAAAGTGTAAAAACACTACTTTCTCTATTAATACTGTTTAATATTTAATAATAAAGTGTAAAAGCTCTACTTACTCTATTAATACTGATTAATATTTAATAATAAAGTGTAAAAACACTACTTACTCTATTAATACTGATTAATATTTAATAATAAAGTGTAAAAGCACTACTTACTCTATTAATACTGTTTAATATTTAATAATAAAGTGTAAAAGCACTACTTACTCTATTAATACTGATTAATATTTAATAATAAAGTGTAAAAACACTACTTTCTCTATTAATACTGTTTAATATATAATAATAAAGTGTAAAAGCACTACTTACTCTATTAATACTGTTTAATATTTAATAATAAAGTGTAAAAGCACTACTTACTCTATTAATACGGATTAATATTTAATAATAAAGTGTAAAAGCACTACTTACTCTATTAATACTGATTAATATTTAATAATAAAGTGTAAAAGCACTACTTACTCTATTAATACTGATTAATATATAATAATAAAGTGTAAAAGCTCTACTTACTCTATTAATACTGATTAATATTTAATAATAAAGTGTAAAAGCACTACTTACTCTATTAATACTGATTAATATATAATAATAAAGTGTAAAAGCTCTACTTACTCTATTAATACTGATTAATATTTAATAATAAAGTGTTTACTGGGTAAATAAAATTGTACTGTACTGTATCTGGAGCTGAAATAAATAAACAGTGCTCAGGTGATCCTGAAGATTGCTTTGTTTTAAGCTCCCTGCTGAATCTGTGACTGTATACTTTCCAGTACCGTGTATCTCAGTTTTATGCTGCAGGACATAAAGTCACTTCTTTCCAGTTTTCAGTGTCTGAGCTCTGCAGTCGCCCCGTCGTACTCCTCTCTGAACTCCTCCAGAGCGCTACTCCCATCCACACAGCACACATGTGGCGGACTGGCTGCGCTCGGGCCGAGCTGCTCCCGTTTGAAATATCCAAAGGTTCTGTGGATGAAGGCGTACGTGAGCTCTGCCTGGCAGCCAGAGAAGCCGGTCGGCTCATTAGAGCAGACAGATGCTCTGTGCTCTGCTCAGGCGGGTTTTACAAAGCGCAGCTATCCTCCTAACCTGCCTCTGTCATCTGCAGCCGCCTCGCTTTGTTCTGTGATGAAGGAGCTCCGGACGCACAGCTGTAGAACACTGTGAAGAACCCACACGGGCTGGGAACACGTTCAACCCACTGCGGTTCACTCAATGTCGGAGCTGAAACCACTGTTTGGACCAAATTCTTTCAGTTAGGGTTTAGTGTAAATGTAGGTGTTAGGGTTTAGTGTAAATGTAGGGGTTAGGGTTTAGGGTTAATGTAGGGGTTAGGGTTTAGTGTAAATGTAGGGTTTAGGATTAATGGGGTTAGGGTTAATGTAGGGATTAGGGTTAATGAGGTTAGGGTTAATGTAGGTGTTAGGGTTTAGGGTTAATGGGGTTAGGGTTAATGTAGGTGTTAGGGTTTAGGGTTAATGTAGGGTTAGGGTTAATGTAGGTGTTAGGGTTTAGGGTTAATGTAGGTGTTAGGGTTTAGGGTTAATGTAGGGGTTAGGGTTTAGTGTAAATGTAGGGTTTAGGGTTAATGGGGTTAGGGTTAATGTAGGGTTAGGGTTAATGTAGGTGTTAGGGTTTAGGGTTAATGTAGGTGTTAGGGTTTAGGGTTAATGGGGTTAGGGTTAATGTAGGGATTAGGGTTAATGGGGTTAGGGTTAATGTAGGGTTTAGGGTTAATGGGGTTAGGGTTAATGTAGGTGTTAGGGTTTAGGGTTAATGGGGTTAGGGTTAATGTAGGTGTTAGGGTTTAGTGTAAATGTAGGGGTTAGGGTTTAGGGTTAATGTAGGGGTTAGGGTTTAGTGTAAATGTAGGGTTTAGGGTTAATGGGGTTAGGGTTAATGTAGGGTTTAGGGTTAATGGGGTTAGGGTTAATGTAGGTGTTAGGGTTTAGGGTTAATGGGGTTAGGGTTAATGTAGGTGTTAGGGTTTAGTGTAAATGTAGGGGTTAGGGTTTAGGGTTAATGTAGGGGTTAGGGTTTAGTGTAAATGTAGGGTTTATGGTTAATGGGGTTAGGGTTAATGTAGGGTTTAGGGTTAATGGGGTTAGGGTTAATGTAGGTGTTAGGGTTTAGGGTTAATGGGGTTAGGGTTAATGTAGGTGTTAGGGTTTAGGGTTAATGTAGGGCATATGTGTCAAACTCAAGGCCTGCGGGCCAAATGTGGTCCGCCACGTCCTTTTATGTGGTCTTAGTGTCTAAAAATAAATAGGTCAGAAGCGTGCTTTGACCAAAAACTACATTTCCCACAATGCATGTCGATTGTGTTACGGCTTCCTGCCACTAGACGACTGTGTAGTCATGTCCAGAAAAAGAAATGTTGATGCAGACGGACGGCTGTTTCAACAAAGATGGGAAGTGAATACATGTTCGTGCTTTAGGTTAAAGACCCGTATGACTTTTGTGTTATGAAGCAACATGTCGGTTATTTAAACACCAAGCACGGAGCTCAGTACGGATACACAGATATGTGTAGTTACTGTTGATGAAAACAAAGATATGTGTAGTTGCTGTTGATGAAAACAAAGATATGTGTAGTTACTGTTGATGAAAGCTCAGATATGTGTAGTTACTGTTGATGAAAACACAGATATGTGTAGTTACTGTTGATGAAAACAAAGATATGTGTAGTTACTGTTGATGAAAGCTCAGATATGTGTAGTTACTGTTGATGAAAGCTCAGATATGTGTAGTTGCTGTTGATGAAACACAGATATGTGTAGTTGCTGTTGATGAAAGCACAGATATGTGTAGTTACTGTTGATGAAAACACAGATATGTGTAGTTGCTGTTGATGAAAGCTCAGATATGTGTAGTTGCTGTTGATGAAACACAGATATGTGTAGTTGCTGTTGATGAAAGCTCAGATATGTGTAGCTGCTGTTGATGAAAGCTCAGATATGTGTAGCTGCTGTTGATGAAAGCTCAGATATGTGTAGCTGCTGTTGATGAAAGCTCAGATATGTGTAGTTGCTGTTGATGAAAGCTCAGATATGTGTAGTTGCTGTTGATGAAAGCTCAGATATGTGTAGTTGCTGTTGATGAAAGCTCAGATATGTGTAGTTGCTGTTGATGAAAGCTCAGATATGTGTAGCTGCTGTTGATGAAAGCTCAGATATGTGTAGTTGCTGTTGATGAAAGCTCAGATATGTGTAGTTGCTGTTAATGAAAGCACAGATATGTGTAGTTGCTGTTGATGAAAGCTCAGATATGTGTAGTTGCTGTTGATGAAAGCTCAGATATGTGTAGTTGCTGTTGATGAAAGCTCAGATATGTGTAGTTGCTGTTGATGAAAGCTCAGATATGTGTAGCTGCTGTTGATGAAAGCTCAGATATGTGTAGCTGCTGTTGATGAAAGCTCAGATATGTGTAGTTGCTGTTGATGAAAGCTCAGATATGTGTAGTTGCTGTTGATGAAAGCTCAGATATGTGTAGTTGCTGTTGATGAAAGCTCAGATATGTGTAGTTGCTGTTGATGAAAGCTCAGATATGTGTAGTTGCTGTTGATGAAAGCTCAGATATGTGTAGTTGCTGTTGATGAAAGCTCAGATATGTGTAGTTGCTGTTGATGAAAGCTCAGATATGTGTAGTTGCTGTTGATGAAAGCTCAGATATGTGTAGTTGCTGTTGATGAAAGCTCAGATATGTGTAGTTGCTGTTGATGAAAGCTCAGATATGTGTAGTTGCTGTTGATGAAAGCTCAGATATGTGTAGCTGCTGTTGATGAAAGCTCAGATATGTGTAGCTGCTGTTGATGAAAGCTCAGATATGTGTAGTTGCTGTTGATAAAAGCTCAGATATGTGTAGTTGCTGTTGATGAAAGCTCAGATATGTGTAGCTGCTGTTGATGAAAGCTCAGATATGTGTAGCTGCTGTTGATGAAAGCTCAGATATGTGTAGTTGCTGTTGATGAAAGCTCAGATATGTGTAGCTGCTGTTGATGAAAGCTCAGATATGTGTAGTTGCTGTTGATGAAAGCTCAGATATGTGTAGTTGCTGTTGATGAAAGCTCAGATATGTGTAGTTGCTGTTGATGAAAGCTCAGATATGTGTAGTTGCTGTTGATGAAAGCTCAGATATGTGTAGCTGCTGTTGATGAAAGCTCAGATATGTGTAGTTGCTGTTGATGAAAGCTCAGATATGTGTAGCTTGCTGTTGATGAAAGCTCAGATATGTGTAGTTGCTGTTGATGAAAGCTCAGATATGTGTAGTTGCTGTTGATAAAGCTCAGATATGTGTAGTTGCTGTTGATGAAAGCTCAGATATGTGTAGTTGCTGTTGATGAAAGCTCAGATATGAGTAGTTGCTGTTGATGAAAGCTCAGATATGTGTAGTTGCTGTTGATGGAAAGCACAGATATGTGTAGTTGCTGTTGATGAAAGCTCAGATATGTGTAGCTGCTGTTGATGAAAGCTCAGATATGTGTAGTTGCTGTTGATGAAAGCTCAGATATGTGTAGCTGCTGTTGATGAAAGCTCAGATATGTGTAGTGCTGTTGATGAAAGCTCAGATATGTGTAGTTGCTGTTGATGAAAGCTCAGATATGTGTAGCTGCAGTTGATGAAAGCTCAGATATGTGTAGTTGCTGTTGATGAAAGCTCAGATATGTGTAGTTGCTGTTGATGAAAGCACAGATATGTGTAGTTGCTGTTGATGAAAGCACAGATATGTGTAGTTGCTGTTGATGAAAGCTCAGATATGTGTAGTTGCTGTTGATGAAAGCACAGATATGTGTAGTTGCTGTTGATGAAAGCTCAGATATGTGTAGTTGCTGTTGATGAAAGCTCAGATATGTGTAGTTGCTGTTGATGAAAGCTCAGATATGTGTAGTTGCTGTTGATGAAAGCTCAGATATGTGTAGTTGCTGTTGATGAAAGCTCAGATATGTGTAGTTGCTGTTGATGAAAGCTCAGATATGTGTAGCTGCTGTTGATGAAAGCACAGATATGTGTAGCTTGCTGTTGATGAAAGCTCAGATATGTGTAGTTGCTGTTGATGAAAGCTCAGATATGTGTAGCTGCTGTTGATGAAAGCTCAGATATGTGTAGCTTGCTGTTGATGAAAGCTCAGATATGTGTAGTTGCTGTTGATGAAAGCTCAGATATGTGTAGTTGCTGTTGATGAAAGCTCAGATATGTGTAGTTGCTGTTGATGAAAGCTCAGATATGTGTAGTTGCTGTTGATGAAAGTTCAGATATGTGTAGTTGCTGTTGTAGTGTGTTTAGTGTTTGCAGATTTTGTGTTTATTGTAAACAAAGCATCTCATTAGTTTTGATGCAAGGCTGTTTTTGTATCTGTCACGTGTTCTTAGCAGCTCACAATTTTTGATTTTATACTAATTAAGCCTCATTTCAGTATGTCAAACGTTTTGATCAAAGTTAGTATTATAACTTGTGTTTGATATTTTTTATTCACTTGAATAGTTTGATCCCTGATTGATGGATTTCAAAACATGACAAATTAAAAGGATTTATGTTATAACAGAGCAACAAGAAAGCAAAATGTTTTAATTGAATAAGTAATACATTCAGAGTTATTTTAACATTAAAGAGCAGTTACATTTATTTTATATTACATTTACATCTGGCCCTTTGAGGACAGCCATTATGCCGATGTGGCCCTCTGTGAAAATGAGTTTGACACCCCTAATGTAGGGTTTAGGGTTTAGTGTAAATCTAGGGTTTAGGGTTTAGTGTAAATGTCTGTCTAGTCCAGTGCTGGTCATCACTCAGAGATAACAGTGACCATTATGTGATGAAGGACATCAGACAAGTGTTACGGGCTCTAGTCACTGAGACCATTAGCACAGAGACAGACGTCCATGGACAGCTGGTAGACCAGAGAAAGATGGAGTGAGAGACACTGACAGAGAGAGAGAGAGAGAGAGAGACACTACACTAACAGATCTTATTACCTCGATGCAGCAGAAGCGCTAAATTAGCCGCCCACCCCGTCACTCCGAGCCCAGTGCAGTGTGTGAGTGTGATAGACGGAGAGTGAGCGCTACTCCTCGTGTTAGCGTGTATCTGTGCCTGTGCACGAATGCGCTTATCGCATTTGGGGGACCGTGGTGTTGTGCTCATGCATACATGTGAGGACAGGATGGCCGCCTGCTCCTCCCAGAGAGGAGCCGCCGGAGCTGCAGCAGCCAGCCAAAGCCTGCGCGCCCGCAAACCTGGCCAACATCCCTCCACCTCTCCATCCCTCCACCCCTCCACCTCTCCACCCCTCCTTCTCTCTCTCTATTTACCCAACTCACAATTCCAGCGCCTCGTTTCTCGTCCCCTCCCAGAAGAGTTTACTAACGTCTGGCACGTCACAACCTAACACACACACATGATGCAATGCTGCACTACAGAGTGTTCTAGGAAATTACAACTGCGTTCCAACAGGGTGGCACGGTGGTGTAGTGGTTAGTATGGTGGTGTAGTGGTCAGTATGGTGGTGTAGTGGTTAGTATGGTGGTGTAGTGGTCAGTATGGTGGTGTAGTGGTTAGTATGGTGGTGTAGTGGTCAGTACGGTGGTGTAGTGGTTAGTATGGTGGTGTAGTGGTCAGTACGGTGGTGTAGTGGTTAGTACGGTGGTGTAGTGGTTAGTACGGTGGTGTAGTGGTTAGTATGGTGGTGTAGTGGTTAGTATGGTGGTGTAGTGGTCAGTACGGTGGTGTAGTGGTTAGTACGGTGGTGTAGTGGTTAGTATGGTGGTGTAGTGGTTAGTATGGTGGTGTAGTGGTCAGTATGGTGGTGTAGTGGTCAGTATGGTGGTGTAGTGGTCAGTATGGTGGTGTAGTGGTTAGTATGGTGGTGTAGTGGTTAGTATGGTGGTGTAGTGGTTAGTATGGTGGTGTAGTGGTTAGTACGGTGGTGTAGTGGTTAGTACGGTGGTGTAGTGGTTAGTACGGTGGTGTAGTGGTTAGTATGGTGGTGTAGTGGTTAGTATGGTGGTGTAGTGGTCAGTATGGTGGTGTAGTGGTTAGTATGGTGGTGTAGTAGTTAGTATGGTGGTGTAGTGGTTAGTATGGTGGTGTAGTGGTTAGTATGGTGGTGTAGTGGTTAGTACGGTGGTGTAGTGGTCAGTACGGTGGTGTAGTGGTCAGTACGGTGGTGTAGTGGTTAGTATGGTGGTGTAGTGGTTAGTATGGTGGTGTAGTGGTCAGTATGGTGGTGTAGTGATCAGTATGGTGGTGTAGTGGTCGGTATGGTGGTGTAGTGGTCGGTATGGTGGTGTAGTGATCAGTATGGTGGTGTAGTGGTCGGTATGGTGGTGTAGTGGTCAGTATGGTGGTGTAGTAGTTAGTATGGTGGTGTAGTGCTTAGTGTGGTGGTGTAGTGGTTAGTATGGTGGTGTAGTGGTTAGTATGGTGCTGTAGTGGTTAGTATGGTGGTGTAGTGATTAGTACGGTGGTGTAGTGGTTAGTACGGTGGTGTAGTGGTTAGTAAGGTGGTGTAGTGGTTAGTAAGGTGGTGTAGTGGTTAGTATGGTGGTGTAGTGGTTAGTACGGTGGTGTAGTGGTTAGTATGGTGGTGTAGTGGTTAGTATGGTGGTGTAGTGGTTAGTACGGTGGTGTAGTGGTTAGTATGGTGGTGTAGTGGTTAGTATGGTGGTGTAGTGGTTAGTAAGGTGGTGTAGTGGTTAGTACGGTGGTGTAGTGGTCAGTATAGTGGTGTAGTGGTCAGTATGGTGGTGTAGTGGTCAGTATGGTGGTGTAGTGGTCAGTATGGTGGTGTAGTGGTTAGTACGGTGGTGTAGTGGTTAGTATGGTGGTGTAGTGGTCAGTATGGTGGTGTAGAGGTCAGTATGGTGGTGTAGTGGTTAGTATGGTGGTGTAGTGGTTAGTATGGTGGTGTAGTGGTCAGGATGGTGGTGTAGTGGTCTAGTATGGTGATGTAGTGGTTAGTATGGTGGTGTAGTGGTCAGTACGGTGGTGTAGTGGTTAGTATGGTGGTGTAGTGCTTAGTGTGGTGGTGTAGTAGTTAGTATGGTGGTGTAGTGGTTAGTATAGTGGTGTAGTGGTCAGTATGGTGGTGTAGTGAGTCAGTATGGTGGTGTAGTGGTCAGTACGGTGGTGTAGTGGTTAGTACGGTGGTGTAGTGGTTAGTATGGTGGTGTAGTGGTTCAGTATGGTGGTGTAGTGGTTAGTATGGTGGTGTAGTGGTCAGTATGGTGGTGTAGTGGTTAGTACGGTGGTGTAGTGGTTAGTATGGTGGTGTAGTGGTTAGTACGGTGGTGTAGTGGTCAGTACGGTGGTGTAGTGGTCAGTATGGTGGTGTAGTGGTCAGTATGGTGGTGTAGTGGTCAGTATGGTGGTGTAGTGGTCAGTATGGTGGTGTAGTGGTTAGTACGGTGGTGTAGTGGTTAGTATGGTGGTGTAGTGGTCAGTATGGTGGTGTAGAGGTTAGTATGGTGGTGTAGTGGTCAGTATGGTGGTGTAGTGGTTAGTATGGTGGTGTAGTGGTCAGGATGGTGGTGTAGTGGTCAGTATGGTGATGTAGTGGTCAGTATGGTGGTGTAGTGGTCAGTACGGTGGTGTAGTGGTTAGTATGGTGGTGTAGTGGTTAGTATGGTGGTGTAGTAGTTAGTATGGTGGTGTAGTGGTTAGTATAGTGGTGTAGTGGTCAGTATGGTGGTGTAGTGGTCAGTATGGTGGTGTAGTGGTCAGTACGGTGGTGTAGTGGTTAGTACGGTGGTGTAGTGGTTAGTATGGTGGTGTAGTGGTCAGTATGGTGGTGTAGTGGTCAGTATGGTGGTGTAGTGGTCAGTATGGTGGTGTAGTGGTTAGTAGGTGGTGTAGTGGTTAGTATGGTGGTGTAGTGGTTAGTACGGTGGTGTAGTGGTTAGTATGGTGGTGTAGTGGTCAGTATGGTGGTGTAGTGGTTAGTATGGTGGTGTAGTGGTCAGTATGGTGGTGTAGTGGTCAGTATGGTGGTGTAGTAGTTAGTATGGTGGTGTAGTGGTCAGTATGGTGGTGTAGTGGTCAGTATGGTGGTGTAGTGGTCAGTATGGTGGTGTAGTGGTCAGCACTGTCTCCTCACAGTAAGATGATCTGAGTTGGATTCCCGGTCTGGGTGGTTCTGTGTGGAGTGTGTATGTTCTCTCTGTGTTTGAGTGGGTTCCTCCGGGTTCTCCGGTTTCCTCCCACAGTCCAAACACATGCTTTTTAGGATCCTCACTCTAAACTCCCTGTAGGTGTGAGTGTCCATGGTGTACCCTGGCTCCAGACTCCCAGTGGATCCCAGTGGAACGACCAGTGGGATAAAGTGGAAGATAATGGATGGATGGATGTTTACGCTGATTGTCTTGTTCCACAGGCCAGATTAACGGACTAGTCAGCTCGAACTTCTTAGGGTCACAGTTTGTTTCGGAAATCAAACCCATAAGAAAGTGATGGTCCAGGACAGGACAGCAGTGCGGTTCCTATTCATGCCGGTGTCTTTTGTCTCAGGGAGTTCAAAGAGTGCTCGACTGCAGCTTCTGAAGCTTCTTTCATCCTCGTGAATATGAACTGGGCGATATGCCTTCATGAGTATCCTCAATAATTACGCGCTGATTTGTTTGGTAGGGGCGGACTGGGCCCAGAACAATACACATATGAATTATGCATATGTCCTGGAGCCCAGCAGGTGGGAAGTAATGAACGCGTGTGCTTTCATTTCTTCTCATATTCGGCGAGAACGCAGAGCCTCATATCAGCTCAGAGTCAACCGTGTACAGTATGAACCACAAACCACACGGTACCATTTACTGTTCTCAGTATAACAGTTACTGAATGTAGTGTAACAATATTATTTGTTCTGAGACCTTCTCCTGACTCTGATTGGTTCTTATAATCACATTGTTTGTTTCTGAGACTGACTGTGATTGGTTCTTATAATCACATTGTTTGTTTCTGAGACTGACTGTGATTGGTTCTTATAATCACATTGTTTGTTTCTGAGACTGACTGTGATTGGTTCTTATAATCACATTGTTTGTACTGAGACCTCCCCCTGACTGTGATTGGTTCTTATAATCACATTGTTTGTTTCTGAGACCTCCCCCTGACTGTGATTGGTTCTAATCACTGTACCATTTGAGTTTTTTACCTGTCTGTAGTTTGTTCTTATTACTTTGTTGGTTCTTCTGAGACCTCCCCCTGACTGTTATTGGTTCATATAATCACATTGTTTGTTTCTGAGACTGACTGTGATTGGTTCTTATAATCACATTGTTTGTACTGAGACCTCCCCCTGACTGTTATTGGTTCTAATAACCACATTGTTTGTTTCTGAGACCTCCCCTTGACTGTAATTGGTTCTAATAACCACATTGTTTGTACTGAGATCTCACCCTGGCTGTGATTGGTTCTAATAACAATATTGTTTGTACTGAGACCTCTCCCTGACTGTGATTGGTTCTAATAACAATATTGTTTGTACTGAGACCTCCCCCTGACTGTTATTGGTTCTAATAACCACATTTTTTGTTTCTGAGACCTCCCCCTGACTGTGATTGGTTCTAATAACAATATTGTTTGTACTGAGATCTCACCCTGGCTGTGATTGGTTCTAATAACAATATTGTTTGTACTGAGACCTCTCCCTGACTGTGATTGGTTCTAATAACAATATTGTTTGTACTGAGACCTCTCCCTGACTGTGATTGGTTCTAATAACAATATTGTTTGTACTGAAACCTCCCCCTGGCTGTGATTGGTTCTAATAATAATATTGTTTGTACTGAGATCTCACCCTGACTGTAATTGGTTCTTATAAAGTCATAGTTTGTTTCTGAGACCTCCTCCTGATTGGGATTAGTTTTGTTTGCTCTGAGAACCTACTTTTATGTAAATGAAGTGGGCAGTTACTTATAGTATTCTGTTGTAGTCTCTGATTGTGAGCGGCTGTAATCACCGTGTTGTTGGTACTGAGACCCCCTGACTGTGATTGGTTTTAGTCACAATGGCTGTTGATCTGAATAAGACTAATTAAGCTCGTAATATTGTTCGTGATTAAATGTTTTAATCGCTCGACAGCGCTAATCTTCTTCCTTAAATAAACGCGAGGAGCCGACCGCTTGGTTTCTGACTTCATTCCCCGCGTAAAGTAGCCACTAATTATCCCGGCTCTGTTTCTCCTGTAGAACTCACACCCCCTGCACACGGACCCCGTTACGGGTCTGGAAGCCCGTGGTGCTGTCCGGCTGCAGATGGTTCAGATCGTCACAAATATCCGAAGTCGCTCTGGCAGAAGCGATTACTCAGCGCTTGACTTAATGTTACATAAAGGCATTTCATCGGGGCTACAGGCTGCAGTCCATGCTTTATTTACAGCTCATGCATTATTGACGGCGTGTTTCTGGCGAGTATCTGTGTCGAAAAGTTTCTGTGATCTCTCGCTGAGCGTTTCCACATCAGTCCCAGCTACTTTACGCTGATGTGAATGAGCGTAGTGTGCTGGGTGAGGGGAAGTCGTCGAGTGACTCAGAAGAGTCTAATCCCGCACTCAGACGTTCCTGTTTGTGCAAGACTTTGAGTTTGGCTTCTGCCAGATCTCTGCCGCGGAACTCGTCCCGCAATTTTCAAGATATCAACTACGTTCCAGCTCCAGTCTGTCCAGTCTGATTGTCTGATTCGGGCTCGTGTACAGCTTTCGGATTCAGATCGGATGCACGGATTCCCATAGAGAATGAATAGGATGGAAAAGTGTACTGAACTTCTGCTCCACCCACAGACACTGTTTCACACACACTGACTCAAGGCAGACCCCCGACCACGACTGCAGTGTTGATTCAACCCGCACTCGTCTGTTTCTATTTTTTTCTATCCCTCTTTTTCCCCCCATTGAGTCCCATTCATTTTCAGTCACACCCAAACTTCATGGTTTCATTTCACCTACAGCCTCCAAACTGCCTCACTGTACTCACTCAGAGCAGATCCATAAACTCTAATCCACAGACATACTGACCTGCACTCCTCTATTTGTCGTTTATTCATCCCTCATTCCTCCCATAGGGTCCCATTCATTTTTGGCCAAACCCAAACATTGCAGTTTCATTTAACCTACAGCCTCCAAACTGCCTCTACTCACTCAGAGCAGGTCCCTAACCTCAATCATACCGACCCACACTCCTCTATTTGTCGTTTATGTACAAGCGTCCACCACTGTTCTAGTTATAATGTGGAACTGTTAATCTTATGCATGTTTTTATGACTTAGTGACATCACCAGCCTATTAGAAACTACTGCCTCCCCCTGAGTTCTGGCCTGTGGACCACTAGAGGGCGCTTCAAAGAAGGTTTTATATCAGTTGAAGGATTGTTCCTGGAGCCTTTACGTCGTGCAAAGGTTCTTGAAACTCTTACAGAAGACGTTCCCAGGGAACCAGAGATGGTTCTTCTTCCTTCACTCCAGGCCTTTTAGAACACATGGACAATTTCAGAGTCATGAGTCACGTCACATGAAGTCAGACCCCTTTAAACAGTCCCAGAAACAACCCAGACTCAGACCACCTCTCTCAGCTATCGCTGGAAATGATGTTCCTCCTCTTGTCGGAGATACAGAAAAAAAAAACAACTTCTCAGCTGTGATGCTAATGAGCACCTATAGCTGAGCTCTACGAGATCATCCACACTGAAGATGATTGACAGTTTCTTTCATTTCTCCCACCATCACAGTGTCCCACATGCCCAGATGGACCCACAGACAGTAGAACAAAGGACGTACAGGCACAGTGCCTTCCCACGGTACGATCGACCGCCGCGGCACAATAGCAGTGACGTGTCGATTTGATTGAAATAGGCTTTCACTTTGTCTGACACGGCTAATCTGGCCCTGAAAACAAATGCCAGCACATCACTCTTTCTCATTCATCCATTCTGCTGTATCCGAGCCTCACCCACTCCGCCGCTGATTCCCTGCTCCGGGGAGAGAATGACAGCGAACGAAGACAGATTAGCAGCTACTTATAGTCCGCCTGTTGTTAGCAGGAGTGGATGGAGCCACAGGGTACTGATTGAGCTGGGACAGAAGTCTTGGCCGTCGTCGGAAATCTCTGAATTCAGGAATCGTGTCCGGAATAGACAGGGCACCAACGGGATGAATGGGTGACTTCAGATCTTCATAGCTTGTATTGTTTCACTATGAACTGATTTTGGCTTTCTGAGAAGACTCTATGTGAAGAATGTGGAAATTACCCAAGCACTCCAGAACATCGGGCCTCAAAACCGAGTGAAGAAACGTCATGACTTCTGTCTAGTGGAGTCAGGACTGTTCTGCAAATCTAACTATCCAATTTACATCATCGCTGTCCAAAGAAAACCTCCATTTATTAAACATAACAGCTGCTCTTCATGTCCTGTGAAAGCCTTGTGATGAATGGACCAATAGAAATGCTCCAAAATCACCTTACATTGAAAGCAAAGTGAAGATACTATTTCTTTTGTTGAAAAACTATTGTTTTTCTTTGAATTTCAATGATATACACTACTAGCTGATTGTTTAAGAGTCTTTATCTGATCAATAAGTGTATGTTGACCAGTAAGAACAGCAGATCTGATTAGAACAGATGTAAATAATCATACATACAATACAAAGTAACATGAATATGTTATTGTGAGAGAAGTAGATCAGATCTTGATCCAGTTTGAAGAACAAAGTTAGGTTCCAGATTTCTCCTGGACGCCCCAGACATTGTATGAATGTTTTCAGTTCCTTCAGCAGCAAATCTTGATTTATCTTAATGAAGTACTAAGCAGTCAAAGCAGGTATTAGATGAGAACTGATAATAATACTGGGTTGTTTAGGAGAAGCTTGGAAAGGGTTAAATAAACACACTGACGTATGAAAAACACTACTTACTCTATTAATACTGATTAATATTTAATAATAAAGTATAAAATATCTACTTACTCTATTAATACTGATTAATATTTAATAATAAAGTGTAAAAGCACTACTTACTCTATTAATACTGTTTAATATTTAATAATAAAGTGTAAAAGCTCTACTTACTGTATTAATACTGATTAATATTTAATAATAAAGTGTAAAAAACTACTTACTCTATTAATACTGATTAATATTTAATAATAAAGTGTAAAATATCTACTTACTCTATTAATACTGTTTAATATTTAATAATAAAGTGTAAAATATCTACTTACTCTATTAATACTGATTAATATTTAATAATAAAGTGTAAAATATCTACTTACTCTATTAATACTGATTAATATTTAATAATAAAGTGTAAAATATCTACTTACTCTATTAATACTGTTTAATATTTAATAATAGTGTAAAATACCTACTTACTCTATTAATACTGATTAATATTTAATAATAAAGTGTAAAAGCTCTACTTACTCTATTAATACTGATTAATATTTAATAATAAAGTGTAAAAACACTACTTACTCTATTAATACTGATTAATATTTAATAATAAAGTGTAAAAGCACTACTTACTCTATTAATACTGATTAATATTAATAATAAAGTGTAAAATATCTACTTACTCTATTAATACTGTTTAATATTTAATAATAAAGTGTAAAAGCACTACTTACTCTATTAATACTGATTAATATTTAATAATAAAGTGTAAAAGCACTACTTACTCTATTAATACTGTTTAATATTTAATAATAAAGTGTAAAAGCACTACTTACTCTATTAATACTGATTAATATTTAATAATAAAGTGTTTACTAAGTAAATAAAAACTTCCTGTCTGGAGTAAATAGATTTTAGAATATAATAACCTCCCCAAGTGACTAAACCTGTATGGACTGGTACACTATTATGTATTTGAGTAGATTGAGACAGTTTTGATTACGTCACACTTCGAGTCGGTTCATCAGACGATCAGTCGTGGTGTATCTAAACGAGGCTGAGTTCTCATTAGGGAAAGATGTGAAGATGTGAGGACCCATCTGTTTGTTGGCTGGTTTCCAAAGCAGTTACTATCGCGCTTATTAGCAGACACAACATTCCCAGACACGGCGCTCCCTATAGGTTCAGCCGTCCAGCCAGCTGTGCTAAACTGGGCCAGAACTTTGCTTTAACCGCTTTAATCTAGAACTGTTCTCGGTATGGTCTGTCTTTCTATATAAAATAAGCCAGTCTGTGTTTAGCGTTCTGTTCTAGGAACATTCTCACTCGGTTACTGAGGTTCTGATTGTTCCCCATATCTGGTTTTATCTTCTCACTCTAGCACTGTTCTAATAATGTGCTCACTCTTCTATTCTAATTCTGACGTTGTTCTATTTCTGTGGTACATACTGTAATAGTTATTCTTATTATATTAATATAACTATTACTGATACAGGCCTTGAACTCGTTGGCCGTGGCCTCCCTTTATGAGATCAGTGTCATTAACATCTCCATATGAAGAACCCGAGTGAGGAGAAATGTGCTAAGACCTGATTTCGCTTTGGATCGTCTTTAACACCAAATGGTGAGATAACTCACTCGTACGTCACAGAGTTGGCATTAATTCAGATTTAGCACTCAGTGCGAGTGAGTGTGCGAGAGAGGGGGGGTAATGAGAGAGAATGATATAGAGAGACTAAGAGAGAAAGAGGGAGGGAGAAAGATTGAGAGAGAGAAAGAGTAGGTGAGAGAGTGAGAATGAGAGAGAGAAAGAGAGCAAGAGAGAGAGAGAGTGTGGGTGAGCGAATGAGAGAGAGAGGAAAGGAGAGAGTGAGAGAGAGTGGGAAAGATAGAGAGAGTGAGAGAGAAAGAGAGAGGGACAGAAAAAACGAGAGTGAGAAAGAAAGGGGAGAAAAAATGAGAGAGAGGGAATGGGAGAAAGAATGAGAGTGAGAAAGAGAGAGGGGAGAAAGAACAAAGGAGGGAGAGAGTGCGAAAGAGAGTGCGAAGAAAAGAGAGAGGGAAAGAGAGAGAGTGAGAAAGAGAGAGAGGGAAAGAGAGAGAGTGAGAGAGAGAGAGGGGAGAGAGACAGAGAAAGAGAGAGAGGGAAATAAAGAGAGAGAGAGAGAGAGAGCAAAAGAGAGAGAAAGAGTGACAGAGAAACAGAGAGGGGAGAGAGTAAGAGAAAGAGAGAAGGAAGAGAGAGAGAGTGAGATAAAGGGAAAGTAAGAGAGAGAGGGGAGAGAGAGTAAGGGAAAGAGAGAGATAGAGAGGGGAGAGAGAGGGAAAAATTGAGAGTGAGAAAGAGAGAGAGAGAGAGAGAGAGAGAAATCGAGAGAGAAAAAGAGGCAGAGAGACGGGATAGAGAGAAAGTACGAAAGACAAAGAGAAGGGAGAGAGAGGGAAAGACAGAGAAAAAGAGAAGGGAGAGAGAGGGAAAGACAGAGAAAAAGAGAGGGAAGAGAGAGGGAAAGATCGAGAGTGAGAAAGAGAGAGAGAGAAATAGAGAGAGAAACAGAGGCAGAGAGACGGGAGAGAGAGAAAGTACGAAAGACATAAAGAGAAGGGAGAGAGAGAGGGAAAGACAGAGAAAGAGAGAGAGACAGAGAGAAATAGAGAGCGAAACAGAGGCCGAGAGATGGGAAAGAGAGTAAGGGAAAGAGAGAGAGTGAGAGAGTGAGAAAGAGAGAGAGAGAGAAATAGAAGGAGAAACAGGCAGAGAGACGGGAGAGAGAGAAAGTACGAGAGACAGAAAGAGAAGGAAGAAACAGAGAGAGAGAAGGAAAGAGAGAAAGAAAGAGTGCGAAAGAAAGAGAAAGAGACATAGAGAAACAGAGAGGGGAGAGAGTGAGAGAAAGGGAATGAGAGAGAGACAGAGAAAAAGAGAAACAGAGATGGGGGAGAGAAAGTACGAGAGACAGAGAGAAAGAGAAGGGAGAGAGAAACAGAGAGAGGGAAAGAGAGAGAGAGACAGAGAGAAACAGAAAGTGGAGAGAGTAAGAGAAAGGGAACGAGAGAGATATAGAGGGGGGTGACCAAAACACAACCAACAACACCACACCAACGAGTCCACCTCACCACAGAACCACTACACACAGGAACACACACACACACACACACACACACACACACACACACACACACACAGCTGATTCCAAAGCTCGAGCTGAATCATGGGATAGCACAGCGAGCTGCAGTCACATACATAGAAACATCTCCCGATTCAGGAGGTCATCCAGGTAACGTTCAGGTACTGCTCAACGACCACTGAGTATTCACACACTAGCCGCGCTCACCTACTGATTTCACTACTGAGTAGGAGCAGGAGATTTTAGACACACCTGTTCACTCCTGATCTCACACTACATAGCTCAGTACCCTGCCCTTCAAAATAAAAGTCCCCGCACTGAAGGTCTAAATAACTGCTAGTTCTTTCAAACAGAGACTCTCTCAGCTCTTTGATATTCAGTTTATTAAACTGTAAGTACCGTCTGACCAGAGTAGTCTTGAGGAAGTCGTTCTCGCCGCCATTGCCTCTGGTTGTAAAAGGCGCTACACTAACAAACTCGACTTGAACTGAACAGTGAATAGAATATCTAAATAGTGTAAACAGTAGTAGTGAATATTAATGATCAAAATAATAATGGAACCATATCAGTATCATTTCACATCGACCTCGGATCTGCAGAGGTGAATGGCATAGCAGGAAATGTTGGGGCATCAAATATCACCAGATCGTTGGTTAATAGAGTTAAAGTGGAACTGCATTGTTTTGATTTATAGCCCTGGTGATTGCATCATCAGGTAATTAGCTGTAACGAAGGACGTCGAGACGAGGGAAGCGGATACATACGCGCAGTCTTTATTTGAAATAATGAACACAAAACAAACAAACAACGGATAACAAAAAAAAACGGACACAGAGAAACTGGAGAAACTGGAGAAACTGGAACTAGGACTACGAAGATGAAAACAAACGACAAACAGAACGAGGAACCAGAAGGAATATATACACAGGTTAACGAAACGAGGTACAGGTGAGAGGCGGGGCAGGAACACATGACAAAACAAACAGAAACACATGGCAAGGAACATAAACAAACACTGTTCCAGCGTTACCACCATGATTCCTGAACGATGAGTGTCGATATTGATATATATATCAGGATTTGAATCAAATCACTATTACCTTTTTACTTTAAGTGAGAAGTAAAGATATCAAAATGTACTATAGAACATTACACAACTGTATTTCAAATAAATTCTATATATATATATATATATATGGAGCAGTATTAGTGTGAACAGTATTCAGACACTGTGTTAATCAGGCTGTTGCTGGTTCTTTAAGTTGGTTCTGAGTAAAGAACTCATAGCGGTGAGTCGACTCTCTGTCTGCTCTAATGAGGAGTTGTTGGTTTAGTGATTCTGTTTTCAGTAGATAATAAAGTTTCCTACTCGGGATTTTTGGTTATAAAGTAAACGTTGTCTCAGCGTCTCACTCGAACTCCTACAGTATATATATTTATCTTTATCGTTTACCAAATAACGTCTATTAGCATAACGTGCGTGGATGTGTCACTAAGGTGGCCACGCCCACTGAAAGTATGGATTTATCCGGCGCGCGAGCTGCAGCTACAATCACTCACGAACAAGTTGTGTTAGTGTTTCACACAGAACCGCTCTGTCAGTGGAGATGATCACAACAGTAGAACTGACCCGAGACCTTGAAGATCAAACATCCAGTAGAGCTTCATCAACACAGCAGCAGGACAGCACCTGTTTACCTGTTTATCTGATCTTATAGATTATTTATAGATTATTAACACGTGTATCATGTTTCTTTCAGTAGTAGTTTAACGTTTTCTCTTATTTTCTCTTATTTTATTCTCTCTGCTCGACTGTGACGCTGCAGGAACCAGATTACTAGTACGTGGGTTAAGCTGCTGCTACGTCTACACTCTGTGCTGTTTAAGCTTCAACCAAACATGAAACGGCTGGAACTCTAGTTCAGCCACCTGATTGGCTTGTGGTGGTGTTATTCTCATTCTGATTGGCTGTTCGTGTTGTCTCTCAAAACATGGATGGAACTTAATTCTATCGACTTTCTATCGACTATGTCTTCTAGTTGTATCGAGGAAACGTTGTTTCATGATAATTATCGTTATCGTTTTATCGCCCAGTCCTACTCTCCGTTACTAACGTTTCGATTTTCTTTCTGGATCTGTGCTTCTACTTGTCTTGCCTCTCCGTTCACGGTGTGAGATCCAGATCAGGCCAGTACGATTGTGTTCTGCTGAAACCGTGCGTTCAGCCTCCTCGACCACCCGTCGGCCCTTTTTTATTTATTGATATGCAGAACTGAGGCAGGCTAACGAAGCCCGTTCCACTGAAATATCACTTCACACGCCTCCACCATGGAGCCGAATCCTCGGAGGAGCACATTAAAGAGCAGAGCTGCTCGTAGAACCAAACCGCACACACATCTGCTCGGTTACACACGCTGTCCTCGCTGGCTGCTGCTGCGTATACGTTCAGGCAGGCCGGCCGAGATGCCCAGCTGAACGTTTCTCTCTCTCTTTTTTAAATAGTTCAGTTTCAGTTTTATTCGAGTTGGAGTTTATCTTTCTCGCTCTGTTCTCGCTTTCTACCCGGGAACCCCATGGCAGCAATTTTGTCCGGGGATTCGCCGTAGCGACAGAATGCCACATGCAGCCCGGAGACAAATTCAAAGCAAGGAGAACTTGTTTCTGTTCTTCGTGGCGGGGATGAAAGGAGTCTATGTTCGGCCTGACATTCCTCCTAATGTGATTCACCATGGGCCGGGACACATGCTCACAGGCCAGCCGCAATCACAGCTCCTTCAGAAAGAGCCCCTCTGTTATCGGCCCGCCGGCCCCAGCAGCCTGTCCCAGCAGATTGAGGCCTCCGTCAGGCGGCATCCCGAAGAAGATCCAGATAAGAGCAGCTGTGCCCAACGTTCCTGTGAGAATTGGAAACCGACTGGGAGGTCAGCAAGGTCAGCGGATGAACCCAAGACTACATTCACATCACACACTTGTACCAAGACCCTGTATTAAAAAGATAAAGCCATCACTGCTGTTCCTCTCCTCCACTGACTGACCATCACTGCTGTTCCTCTCCTCCACTGACTGACCATCACTGCTGTTCCTCTCCTCCACTGACTGACCATCACTGCTGTTCCTCTCCTCCACTGACTGACCGTCACTGCTGTTCCTCTCCTCCACTGACTGACCATCACTGCTGTTCCTCTCCTCCACTGACTGACCGTCACTGCTGTTCCTCTCCTCCACTGACCGTCACTGCTGTTCCTCTCCTCCACTGACTGACCATCACTGCTGTTCCTCTCCTCCACTGACTGACCATCACTGCTGTTCCTCTCCTCCACTGACTGACCATCACTGCTGTTCCTCTCCTCCACTGACTGACCATCACTGCTGTTCCTCTCCTCCACTGACTGACCATCACTGCTGTTCCTCTCCTCCACTGACTGACCATCACTGCTGTTCCTCTCCTCCACTGACTGACCATCACTGCTGTTCCTCTCCTCCACTGACTGACCGTCACTGCTGTTCCTCTCCTCCACTGACTGACCATCACTGCTGTTCCTCTCCTCCACTGACTGACCATCACTGCTGTTCCTCTCCTGCACTGACTGACCGTCACTGCTGTTCCTCTCCTCCACTGACTGACCATCACTGCTGTTCCTCTCCTCCACTGACTGACCATCACTGCTGTTCCTCTCCTCCACTGACTGACCGTCACTGCTGTTCCTCTCCTCCACTGACCGTCACTGCTGTTCCTCTCCTCCACTGACTGACCGTCACTGCTGTTCCTCTCCTCCACTGACTGACCGTCACTGCTGTTCCTCTCCTCCACTGACTGACCATCACTGCTGTTCCTCTCCTCCACTGACCGTCACTGCTGTTCCTCTCCTCCACTGACCGTCACTGCTGTTCCTCTCCTCCACTGACTGACCGTCACTGCTGTTCCTCTCCTCCACTGACTGACCGTCACTGCTGTTCCTCTCCTCCACTGACTGACCATCACTGCTGTTCCTCTCCTCCACTGACCGTCACTGCTGTTCCTCTCCTCCACTGACCGTCACTGCTGTTCCTCTCCTCCACTGACCGTCACTGCTGTTCCTCTCCTCCACTGACTGACCATCACTGCTGTTCCTCTCCTCCACTGACTGACCATCACTGCTGTTCCTCTCCTGCACTGACTGACCATCACTGCTGTTCCTCTCCTCCACTGACTGACCATCACTGCTGTTCCTCTCCTGCACTGACTGACCATCACTGCTGTTCCTCTCCTCCACTGACCGACCATCACTGCTGTTCCTCTCCTCCACTGACCATCACTGCTGTTCCTCTAATACAGAAGTTGTGTCCAGAATCCCGCCCACCACCAGCACCACCAAAGACCGGCACTGCAGGACTAGGAATGGGGGCAATGGGGTAAGAGCATGTAGGATGTTATTCCGGCTAATAGATCCATCCAAGCACAGCATTCCAAACTCATCAAGTCCCATCAAGTCTGGAACGTAACAGGGGAACGGATTCTTGGGCACTGAGATCCGAGTCTTGGACTCCAGTGAACATGGTTTAATACGGGACTGTGATTAATTGGTGACGTGATTCCCACCTACAGCGATCCCCCTCTGGAAGTTCTATTTTAAGTCTAAAAAGCTAGAGGTACATTGCTCCACTTCAAAAATACAACCAGACGTCTACGTCCACAGAGTAGCTCGGGCTAACATCACCTTTGATGGATGACTGCTTGTAGGGGGCCAGTTAGCATTACACCGACGAGGCCTCGCTAAATGATGCCCGCTAGCTTTCATTCATCATTAACCACGTTAGCATTTTTGGACGAGGCTCTCTCTTAACCCCTCGCGGGCCTCCTCGGCAAGGCAAGTCTTCTCGCAGGAGCTTCAGCCATTAATCTTGCAGCCGTCAGAGATACGGCGAAGGTGACTTTCTTCTGGTACGCGCCCGAACAAGGCGGTGTTTTCATACGGAGTAGCCCAGATTAGTTCCGGACTGGACGATTAGTTGGATTTTCCTTTAAATGACCAGAAAAAAAACTATGATTGGAGTTCAGGAAGCATGGTGTCGTATCAGAGCACCTCAGACTGAGCATGCCCACTCCGAGCCGAGCCCTCTGACGGCTTCCACTGCGAACTTTCCACTTTATTGATCAGCGTAAGTGAGATATTTAAAAGGTAAATCAGGCAAAAGCAATTTCACAGCCCTGCCGCACGAGGTGATTCAGAGTTAACACCTCGCGCACCCACACACACAGGCGTTCACACACATTTGCACTCCGAGACATACACACACTTATCAGTGTACGTGTAGGCGAGCGCTCATTAACTGGGGATCAAGGGACGTCTCGCTGTGAACTACTGGACCTGTGAGCCTACGGGCTCCACTCAAAGTCTCACCCACATTCTGTGCTTCCGCCGGACATCCCAGTCAGCGCCGTATCTCTGAATCAGCATCTGTGGTGTTTGCACACGTAATAGCAGGTCCAGCAAATCACCACACTGATGGGCTTTTAATGAAAACCCTGGTACTGTTGGTACCTCGTCCTGCTGTATCTCTTCTGAATGTCCCAGATAAAGGATCATTCATTATTGGTGATGCACCAACACCAGAAGTCCTCACGTGCTGGGCATGTGGGCCTGAGCACCAGAAGACCACGTTAATAGATCTACTTCTATATGTGGTATGTTCAAGACGAGAACTTGCTAATATTAATAGAGATGGACCGATCAGCGTTTTGAGGCCGATTCTGTTTGCTAATCACCTTTCAGAGCGTTTGGCGAATAGCTGATACCGATCGAGGGCGGGGCTAAATGCCACGGCAGGGCTACATGTGGTTATTAGCACAAGCAGGTCATGAAACATGGTCTAAACTGGTTTATTACCATTTTTAACGAGCTCATATAAAACAGTATAATATTTATAACTAAATTAGAAACAAAGTTAATAAAACAAATATCTCCAAAACTGCAATCATTACATTTAGACCCTTAATTTAAAACTAAAAAAGATAATTAAATAAATACAGTAAAGTCTGCAGTCATTAAACTCAGACTCTTATTTTTAAACTAAATCTGTAATCATTAAATGTAGAATATTGAATTACTGCTGCTGTTCTGTTTGTACTGGTCAGATCTGGTCTGTACTGGTTTCTGGGTTATTAGTTTTGTGTTAGCTGTGTGTTCTAGCTCTGCTGTTACTGATACTCACTGTGTTCAGCTGTGTGGTGTCTCTGAAGTGCTGTATCAGATTAGTAGAGTTAAATATCTTGGTTCTCCAACGAGACACTGATTTTACAAATTGTACAAAACACCTGGATGAGTCTGAGTCACATACGGTAAACACTGCCAGACGGACGATGTTTTCTATCCGCGCATGCCGTAAACGGTGTAAGCTGTTCTCGCGAGGCCGCTGCTTTAGTCAGTCTGTGGAAAATGAAAGGGTATGTGTTTCCACCTAGTGGTTCAGATAGGAATTGCAGGGAGCTGGCCGGAGGAGGTTTAGAAATTAGGCTCATTAGTTTAGCGCTCTCGGGGTCGGCTAAATTGGAGAAATATCGGCCGATCACATATTTAGATTAAACATCAGCTGCTGCCGATACATAGCCGATCGATCCTTCCATCTCTAACTATCAGTAATATACCCGTTCTGTGGCTTTTAAAAGACTTGTGTACAGTTGAGTTCTGCTAAGCTACAGCTTCAGGGCTAGACGACTTAGGGCGTACTCACACTAGGTTCTGTGATCCGGGCCCGGGTTTGTTTGACTAGTGTGATCGCGCCGAACCGTGCCCGGCCCAGTTAACAGTGCCAGGGCCTGCTTGAAGAGGTGGGCCAGAGCACGATTCGCTTGAACTTGGGCTCGGTTCGCTTCTAGTGTGAGCGCTATCCGTGCCCGGGCCCGCTTGGAGCCTCGTGTGATTGGTTCATTTTGTGAGTGACGCTCATGTTAAACCATCATGAACTCCAGCGTGTTGTGCGAGCGCTTCTCTTCCACAGAAAAGTGGCGCTGTGAGTGTGACTGATAAAGGCAGTGTGAGTGCAGGCCAGCGGGGGGAGTGGGGAGGGGGGATAACCGGGCCCCAGCACGGAATAAGCAAACCGGGCCTAGTGTGAGTACGCTCTTAGAGATATCCAGTAAGTGGACGCTCCCAGCAGGTCGCAGGACACTGTCTGCGTTGTGGTCAGAGGACACGGAACAGTAAAAAGTGTGATGTACACGAAGGCCAAGAGTGAAAGAAGGGGGCGAGTCTTAGGGGAGCGGCGCTCTGATGTCACTCATGTGTGATGAGCGTCAGACGGTCTAGCAGGCCGAGCTTAACGGGCTGTGTGTGTGTGTCTGCTGAGCTCTTTGTGGGCACCAGATGTCCCCAGGATGATGAAAACATGGAAATGTGTGACTTTGTAGAGATATTTGGCTGCTTTCCACGAGGAAAAGTGACTTTCTTTAAACACTGCAGCTCTTATGATGAGACCCGCACGGGGACCAGTTCAGACGCTCACTGTCCAATGAACTGAGCAGGAATGTGTAAGAAAGTTCTTACGTTGAAGGTGAATCTTCCACTGAGGGGTTGTTAATCAAATCCTTTCATTTTAGTTAAAGCTTTGGTGTAGTTGTCAGTATGGTGGTGTAGTGGTTAGTATGGTGGTGTAGTGGTTAGTATGGTGGTGTAGTGGTTAGTATGGTGGTGTAGTAGTTAGTACGGTGGTGTAGTGGTTAGTATGGTGGTGTAGTGGTTAGTATGGTGGTGTAGTAGTTAGTATGGTGGTGTAGTGGTTAGTAAGGTGGTGTAGTGGTTAGTATGGTGGTGTAGTGGTTAGTAAGGTGGTGTAGTGGTTAGTATGGTGGTGTAGTGGTTAGTATGGTGGTGTAGTGGTTAGTATGGTGGTGTAGTAGTTAGTATGGTGGTGTAGTGGTTAGTAAGGTGGTGTAGTGGTTAGTATGGTGGTGTAGTGGTTAGTATGGTGGTGTA
This sequence comes from Megaleporinus macrocephalus, assembly GCA_021613375.1. Lineage (NCBI taxonomy): Eukaryota > Metazoa > Chordata > Actinopteri > Characiformes > Anostomidae > Megaleporinus > Megaleporinus macrocephalus. The sequence goes on from CM038716.1 coordinate 12,763,831, forward strand.
GTGGTTAGTATGGTGGTGTAGTGGTTAGTATGGTGGTGTAGTGGTCAGTATGGTGGTGTAGTGGTCAGTACGGTGGTGTAGTGGTTAGTACGGTGGTGTAGTGGTTAGTATGGTGGTGTAGTGGTCAGTATGGTGGTGTAGTGGTCAGTATGGTGGTGTAGTGGTCAGTATGGTGGTGTAGTGGTCAGTATGGTGGTGTAGTGGTTAGTATGGTGGTGTAGTGGTCAGTATGGTGGTGTAGTAGTTAGTATGGTGGTGTAGTGGTCAGTATGGTGGTGTAGTGGTTAGTATGGTGGTGTAGTGGTTAGTATGGTGGTGTAGTGGTTAGTATGGTGGTGTAGTAGTTAGTATGGTGGTGTAGTGGTTAGTATGGTGGTGTAGTAGTTAGTATGGTGGTGTAGTAGTTAGTATGGTGGTGTAGTGGTTAGTATGGTGGTTTAGTGGTTAGTATGGTGGTGTAGTGGTTAGTATGGTGGTGTAGTGGTTAGTATGGTGGTGTAGTGGTTAGTATGGTGGTGTAGTAGTTAGTACGGTGGTGTAGTGGTTAGTATGGTGGTGTAGTGGTTAGTATGGTGGTGTAGTGGTTAGTATGGTGGTGTAGTGGTCAGTATGGTGGTGTAGTGGTTAGTATGGTGGTGTAGTAGTTAGTATGGTGGTGTAGTAGTTAGTATGGTGGTGTAGTAGTTAGTATGGTGGTGTAGTGGTTAGTAGTGTATGGAGTGTGTATGTTCTCTCTGTGTTTGAGTGGGTTCCTCCGGGTTCTCCGGTTTCCTCCCACAGTCCAAACACATGCTTGTTAGGATCCTCACTGTAAACTCCCCGTAGGTGTGAGACTGTGTTGGTCATGTGATGGACTGGTGACCTCTCCATGGTGTACCCCACCTTCACCTGGTGACGCTGGTATTTACTCCACCGCAGTGCATTATGGTATACGTTGGGAACTTTAGCGTACGTGATGTATACTCTTCATTTTGCAGTGTGTTGTAGGTGATTTGAAACAGAACAGCTGACTCCCTCTATAGTGCACTAGCTCTGTAGGGAGCGACTCCAGAAATCAGACCAGGCCGAGTCAGGATGTGACTCTGAGGTAAATACTAGGCATTGTTCTTTCAGAAGCTGGCCTATTATCAGCGTATCAAAATAGCCCCTGGTATTCAAGGGGTCCCGTGTTGACTCACTAATTGGCTGCTCAATTGCCATAATGGTGCTTCAGTGGCAGCAAAGTGTTTGTTTTAACCGTTCTTCTTCTGGAAACGACCTCGTCTACCTCGGTAATGAGCTCTTCCACACAGGAACTGAGACCTTACCCACCACCTCCTTCACCTGCGCTCCACTCTTCCCACCAAACTATTGGGCAGATTTTCAAACATGCCAAGACATAAAGTATTTCAGAGGTATCTTGGGGATAATTACACCAGCTGGGTGAACCAGTTCGAGTACGGCGCCACCCTGAGGCAGACCAGTGCTGCCGCTCAAGCTAGTCAACAGATTCTAAAACACTGGTTGAAGCAGCGAAACCAGAAGATCAGGATTATCTGCAGGAACCCTACAGAAAGTAGATTTTGTGGCTTTCAGGGTTAGATTGCACCTCCAGGAGGTTAATTAGGGGGTTAATTAGGGGGTCCCAGACCCTCAGCACCCCCTGTATTTCGCATCTTGATTATTATCGTTGTTATAACCACTATATTGTTATTGTTTTTTTGCTTTTTGCTAGATCTTACCTTGTAACTCGTCCCAGTTTTTTCAGATATCAGCTCCGTTCCCGCTCCAGATTGTCTGGTGTGATTGTGCGATCCGGGCTTGTGTACAGCTTTATGATCGGATGCACAGATTCCAGAATACAACAGATATATATATATATATATATATTTATTTATTTATATATATATATATATATAATATTTTTTTTTTTTTTTTTTTTTTTTTTTTTCCCATAGAGAATGAATGGGATGGGAAAGTACACGCCAATCTACTGAACTTCTGCTCGACCCTCAGACATCGTATCACATACACTGACTCAGGGCAGACCCCCGACCACGACTGCAGTGTTGTTTCGACCCGCACTCGTCTATTTATCGTTTTTTATATCCCACATTTTTCCCATAGAGTCCCATTCATTTTCAGCTGAACCCAAACATCATGGTTTCATTTAACCTGCAGCCTCCAAACTGCCTGTACTCACTCAGAGCATGTTTTGAGAGAACACGAACAGCCAATGAGAATGAGAATAGCACCGCCCCAACCCAATCAGGTGGCTGGACTAGGGTTCCAGCTAGTACGTCCTAGTAACTGCAGGCGTCACAGTCGAGCAGAGAGAATAAAATAAGAGAAAATAACAGAAAACGTTAACATGAGAGACACTATTCTTAAAGAACACCCCTCAACGGACACAGTCCAGAGCTCTGAGGGCTCAGAAGCACGAGGAAAACGCACGACCTAGACTTGATGTATTAAACGGCTCTGACTCGACTTTCACAACGTTAGATGTGCGCGAGTGATTGTAGCTGCAGCTCGCGCTCCAGATAAATCCATGCTTTCAGTAGATGTTATGCTAATAGACGTAATTTGGTAAACGATAAAGATAAATATAGATACTGTAGGAGTTCGAGTGAGACGCTGAGACAAAGTTGACTTATAATCAAAAATCCCGAGTAGGAAACTTTATTATCTACTGAAAACAGAATCACTAAACCAACAACTCCTCATTAGAGCAGACAGAGAGTCGACTCACCGCTATGAGTTCTTTACTCAGAACCAACTTAAAGAACCAGCAACAGCCTGATTAACACAGTGTCTGTGTGTGAATACTGTTCATGAGTGTTCAGTAGCCCCTACTATATATATATATAATTTGATTTCTTAACTTCTCACTGATTTGATTTATATCGACTGATATGAAGAAAATTATCGCAATAATATTTTTTCCCATATCGCCCAGCCCTGTCTGCACTCCTCTATTACTATTATTACTGTTATTACTACATTCACTGACCTTTCTTTCCTTTTAAATGTGGTAAAGAACTAAAATGATTATAAATACTGTAATAACAGATCAGGGCCTTGGCTAATGAGCTATTAGGCTTATTTAAGGCGTAACGCTTGCAGCATTATGAGAGAGTGATGAGCAGTTTGGAGCTGATCTGTGGTCTCGGTAGGTCACATCTTCGGCGCCAGCTCTTTGAGACCACCCTGAACGCTCTCTCAGTCCTGGCTTTCTCTCGTTGAAGCAAATTGTTGACGGCAACGTTAAGGTTATGTCCAAAACAGTCAAGCCGAAGCCATTTCAGGGGGCTTTACTTCACAGCCTCGTTTGGTTGGCGTTTGGCTGTCGGATAGAAAAGTCAGTTCCAAACATCTCGACTGTGTGATGCACGTTACAAGACATGATGTATGATGTCACTTTAGTAATCGACAGCATATCTGCTTATTGATCTTATCGTAGAGTTGTTTCAGGAAATGGGGAATATTATTGATTATCATGATTAATTGGGAAATATTATTTACAACACTATGTATGAATCCTGTATCCATAATGGTTTATATGTTATAAAGGCGTTATATGACATACATATCACTTTATAATAGCAGGCTTAAGCATGTACTAGATATTTTCTTTACAAAGCAAAAGCATACGACTGTATAAAGTCAGGTTCCATAATGCATTATAATATCTGTTCAGTTACCAGTTAGTTACTCATTAATTACTAAAGATGGACCGATCAGCGTTTTTGAGGCTGATTCCGATCGCCGATCACATTTCAGAGTGATCGGCCGATACCGATAGAGGGCGGGGCTATATGCCACAGCAGGGCTACATGTATTTATTAGCGCAAGCAAGTCATGAAACATGATCTTAATTGGTTTATTATCATTTTTAACAAGCTCATGTGAAACAGTATATAATTTTAAACAAAATTTGCAGAAAATGAACAAATCAAACAAA
>CM038716.1:12772773-12775273 GCA_021613375.1 Megaleporinus macrocephalus
GAGTGTATGGTCTCCCAGTGTCTGTGTGGAGTGTGTATGGTCTCTCAGTGTCTGTGTGGAGTGTGTATGGTCTCCCAGTGTCTGTGTGGAGAGTGTATGGTCTCCCAGTGTCTGTGTGTAGTGTGTATGGTCTCCCAGTGTCTGTGTGGAGAGTGTATGGTCTCCCAGTGTCTGTGTGGAGTGTGTATGGTCTCTCAGTGTCTGTGTGGAGTGTGTATGGTCTCTCAGTGTCTGTGTGGAGTGTGTATGGTCTCCCAGTGTCTGTGTGGAGTGTGTATGGTCTCCCAGTGTCTGTGTGGAGTATGTATGGTCTCCCAGTGTCTGTGTGGAGAGTGTCTGGTCTCCCAGTGTCTGTGTGGAGAGTGTCTGGTCTCCCAGTGTCTGTGTGGAGTGTGTATGGTCTCCCAGTGTCTGTGTGGAGAGTGTATGGTCTCCCAGTGTCTGTGTGGAGTGTGTATGGTATCTCAGTGTCTGTGTGGAGTCTGTATGGTATCTCAGTGTCTGTGTGGAGTGTGTATGGTCTCCCAGTGTCTGTGTGGAGTGTGTATGGTCTCCCAGTGTCTGTGTGGAGTGTGTATGGTCTCCCAGTGTCTGTGTGGAGTGTGTATGGTCTCCCAGTGTCTGTGTGGAGTGTGTATGGTCTCCCAGTGTCTGTGTGGAGAGTGTCTGGTCTCCCAGTGTCTGTGTGGAGAGTGTCTGGTCTCCCAGTGTCTGTGTGGAGTGTGTATGGTCTCCCAGTGTCTGTGTGGAGAGTGTATGGTCTCCCAGTGTCTGTGTGGAGTGTGTATGGTCTCCCAGTGTCTGTGTGGAGTGTGTATGGTCTCCCAGTGTCTGTGTGGAGAGTGTATGGTCTCCCAGTGTCTGTGTGGAGTGTGTATGGTCTCCCAGTGTCTGTGTGGAGTGTGTATGGTCTCCCAGTGTCTGTGTGGAGAGTGTATGGTCTCCCAGTGTCTGTGTGGAGTGTGTATGGTATCTCAGTGTCTGTGTGGAGTGTGTATGGTATCTCAGTGTCTGTGTGGAGTCTGTATGGTATCTCCGTGTCTGTGTGGAGTGTGTATGGTATCTCAGTGTCTGTGTGGAGTCTGTATGGTATCTCAGTGTCTGTGTGGAGTGTGTATGGTATCTCAGTGTCTGTGTGGAGTCTGTATGGTATCTCAGTGTCTGTGTGGAGTGTGTATGGTCTCCCAGTGTCTGTGTGGAGTCTGTATGGTATCTCAGTGTCTGTGTGGAGTGTGTATGGTATCTCAGTGTCTGTGTGGAGTGTGTATGGTATCTCAGTGTCTGTGTGGAGTCTGTATGGTATCTCAGTGTCTGTGTGGAGTCTGTATGATCTCTCAGTGTCTGTGTGGAGTGTGTATGGTATCTCAGTGTCTGTGTGGAGTGTGTATGGTCTCTCAGTGTCTGTGTGGAGTGTGTATGGTCTCCCAGTGTCTGTGTGGAGTCTGTATGATCTCTCAGTGTCTGTGTGGAGTGTGTATGGTCTCCCAGTGTCTGTGTGGAGTGTGTACGGTCTCCCAGTGTCTGTGTGGAGTGTGTATGGTCTCCCAGTGTCTGTGTGGAGTGTGTATGGTCTCCCAGTGTCTGTGTGGAGTATGTATGGTCTCCCAGTGTCTGTGTGGAGTGTGTACGCTCTCCCAGTGTCTGTGTGTCGAAGGTGGGAGCTTCTTGAGGGCTGTTCCTGCTGGTGGCTGCTGAGTGCAGATATCTAGCTGTACTTCTGAACATCAGCTGAACGCCACTCCTGTGTTTGAGTCTCGTTGCTGTAGGTCTTGGTGGGAGGATCGACAATAGCTGTGTGATGTATCAGTGCAGTGCATGCTGGGTGAAGTAAGAGAGCAAAACACAAAGAGGACTCGTGAATTCTCGTGATTCCTGGCGAGGTGATATCAGCTTCACAGACAGGAGCTCACGCTCCTCACTCCACCACCCCCTCCCCCCATTCTTTCTCCTTTAATCTTATAGCACAGCACTCCCTCCCTCTCTCGCTCTCCCTCCCTCTCTCCCCCGGAAGCAATTTGGGAGTTTCGTGTGAGAGTGGAGGCGCGAGAGAGGGATAAAACAGAATAAAAGAGAGAGAGAGAGGTAAGAAAGGAAAGAGAGACATCACAGAGAGGGAAATCAAAAAGAGAAAGAGAGCAAGGTAAGAGAGATAAGAATCAGAGGAAAGAGAGACAACGGTGACAGTGAGAAGGAGATGGAGAAATAAAGAGAGAGAGAGAGAGAAAAGGGGAAGAGAGGAAATAGGGAGGAAGGACATAAAAGAGAGACAGAAGAGAAACAAGTATAGAGAGAAAGAAAAAATGGCTGAAAAAAGAAAGAATAATGAGAGAAGAGGGGAAGAAAGGAAAAATAAAAGAGAAAACAATAACAGAGAGAAAGGGAGACAGAGAGGGAGGGAGGGGGAGGGATATCAATGAAAGCAAATGAGAAGAGAGAAAGAGAGGGAAGAAAAAAGGAAAACAATGAAAGAGAGAAAAGAAGAAGAAAGAGAGATGTAGTA
>CM038716.1:12782773-12820273 GCA_021613375.1 Megaleporinus macrocephalus
TATGTAAACAGCAGTACAGTGAATGTAAACAGTATTGTATGTATACAGCAGTACAGTGAGTGTAAACAGTATTGTATGTAAACAGCAGTACAGTGAATGTAAACAGTATTGTATGTAAACAGCAGTACAGTGAATGTAAACAGTATTGTATGTATACAGCAGTACAGTGAGTGTAACAGTATTGTATGTAAACAGCAGTACAGTGAATGTAAACAGTATTGTATGTAAACAGCAGTACAGTGAGTGTAAACAGTACTGTATGTAAACAGCAGTACAGTGAATGTAAACAGTATTGTATGTAAACAGCAGTACAGTGAATGTAAACAGTATTGTATGTAAACAGCAGTACAGTGAGGGTAAACAGTATTGTATGTAAACAGCAGTACAGTGAATGTAAACAGTATTGTATGTAAACAGCAGTACAGTGAATGTAAACAGTATTGTATGTAAACAGCAGTACAGTGAGGGTAAACAGTATTGTATGTAAACAGCAGTACAGTGAATGTAAACAGTATTGTATGTAAACAGCAGTACAGTGAGTGTAAACAGTAAAGTATGTAAACAGCAGTACAGTGAATGTAAACAGTATTGTATGTAAACAGCAGTACAGTGAATGTATTAGTATTGTATGTAAACAGCAGTACAGTGAATGTAAACAGTATTGTATGTAAACAGCAGTACAGTGAATGTAAACAGCAGTACAGTGAATGTAAACAGCAGTACAGTGAATGTAAACAGTATTGTATGTAAACAGCAGTACAGTGAATGTAAACAGTATTGTATGTAAACAGCAGTACAGTGAGTGTAAACAGTATTGTATGTAAACAGCAGTACAGTGAGTGTAACAGTATTGTATGTAAACAGCAGTACAGTGAATGTAAACAGCAGTACAGTGAATGTAAACAGCAGTACAGTGAATGTAAACAGTATTGTATGTGAACAGCAGTACAGTGAGTGTAACAGTATTGTATGTAAACAGCAGTACAGTGAGTGTAACAGTATTGTATGTAAACAGCAGTACAGTGAGTGTAAACAGTATTGTATGTAAACAGCAGTACAGTGAATGTAAACAGCAGTACAGTGAATGTAAACAGCAGTACAGTGAATGTAAACAGTATTGTATGTAAACAGCAGTACAGTGAGTGTAAACAGTATTGTATGTAAACAGCAGTACGGTGAGTGTAAACAGTATTGTATGTAAACAGCAGTACAGTGAATGTAAACAGTATTGTATGTAAACAGCAGTACAGTGAATGTAAACAGCAGTACAGTGAATGTAAACAGCAGTACAGTGAATGTAAACAGTATTGTATGTAAACAGCAGTACAGTGAATGTAAACAGTATTGTATGTAAACAGCAGTACAGTGAATGTAAACAGCAGTACAGTGAATGTAAACAGCAGTACAGTGAGTGTAAACAGTATTGTATGTAAACAGCAGTACAGTGAGTGTAAACAGTATTGTATGTAAACAGCAGTACAGTGAATGTAAACAGTAATGTATGTAAACAGCAGTACAGTGAATGTAAACAGCAGTACAGTGAATGTAAACAGCAGTACAGTGAATGTAAACAGCAGTACAGTGAATGTAAGGTACAGTTAAAATCAGACCAGTTAAAGAACATCAGTACATCAGCTCTCCAGTCACGTTTACTACAGAGCGTCCAATTACGTTCAGCTCGCTCGGATTCCCGCCTCATGTGCGGCTACAGTTCAGCTATTGTCTGTCAGAAATCCATCACTTGTGCAGCGTTTACCGCTTGGCGCTCTTCATTAGCGGGGGTCCGCCGAGCGCAGGGAAAGCGGCTCTTCGCAGGAGAGAACCGGTGGTCACTTCAACACCTTTTAGCTGTTTATGCATTTTAAATGAAAGGTTTTCTCTGGGCACCTCAAGACGCGGCTATTTCTGCCCGGAACAGCTGCGGCATTTCACAGGCCTGGTGATACTGTGTCAACACTTATTTACAGAAATGGCCATTAGATCAGAGCATGTTGGTGGGGGGGGGTAACGTCTCACGGTTCCTGCTGCCCAGAGCCGGGGCGGACAGACTCCCGTGGTGGTGGTGTTGGGGTGGTGGTGGTGTTGTGGGGGGGGGGTTGGGTGTGTGGCAGCGTCGGGGTTGTCGGAGGAGTCGTGTTCCTATTCCAAGAGCCGGCTTTGGGTTTCATCTTTGTAACGCTGGAATACCAAGGAGGGCGTGACCGTCTCCAGGGTCGGCTAAATGGAACGTCTCCGGACCTGGTCGAGGGTCGTCTTGGCTATTTTCGCCGCGGTTACACACTCTGGAATGCAGCGCGAGGCTTAGGTCTCACTGTTTTAGGCCCTGTTACTGAGGAACAACACCAACAATGAAGACTTCAGGAGAAGAGCATCTTCAGCTCAGACTCAGCTGCCCTAAAGATGATCCCTTATTTGTGGGGTTAAACCAGCAGCTAGCATTGCTCATATCTGTTACAGTGAAAAGCATGTTTTTACAGCACCGGCATGCGAACTTCTGGATGTTCCTTTGAAGAGAAACCTCTTCTCAGCACCTGTTCTAGTCCCAATAAGGAACTGCTGGGATGGCCAGTCTCAGCAGGGAATACTGCTGAAGTGGATTTATGGGTTGGCCAACTTGCTTTGTGTTCAATTTAAGTTAGAGCTGAAGACCCTTCAGGTTCACCTGTTGGTGGACGATATGAGCTCACGGTATGATACGAATTACAAACACCAGGAGACAGATTGAAACTAAGGGTTGAGCACATATAACACAGTTCATCAGTTCCCGCTAGTAGAGCCCCCTTAGTGGTTCTCCAGTAGGACCTCTTTATAATGTAATACTACACTGGTTGCTTAATCTAATCTAGACAGCTGACGTTATCCAAGTTAAAGAGCGACGGTCTAAAATACACCAGATCTGATTAGAACAGATGTAAATAATCATACATACAATACAAAGTATCATGAATGTGTTATTGTGAGAGAAGTAGATCAGATCTTGATCCAGTTTGAAGAACAAAGTTAGGTTCCAGATTTCTCCTGGACGCCCCAGACATTGTATGAATGTGTTCAGTTCTTCAGCAGCAAATCTTGATTTATCTTAATGAAGTACTGAGCAGTCAAAGCAGGTATTAGATGAGAACTGATAATAATACTGGGTTGTTTAGGAGAAGCTTGGAAAGAGTTAAATAAACACACTGACGTATGAAAAACACTACTTACTCTATTAATACTGATTAATATTTAATAATAAAGTGTAAAAGCTCTACTTACTCTATTAATACTGATTAATATTTAATAATAAAGTGTAAAAGCTCTACTTACTCTATTAATACTGTTTAATATTTAATAATAAAGTGTAAAAGCACTACTTACTCTATTAATACTGATTAATATTTAATAATAAAGTGTAAAAGCTCTACTTACTCTATTAATACTGATTAATATTTAATAATAAAGTTTATGGCTAACTAGGTAAAAGTAAATAAATAGCTTCTTAAGTATTATAATTTCCCAAAGTGACTAAAACCTGCACAGAACTGCATATTCTAAGAAGTAAACAGGAACAGAAGCTATTTAAGACCAGAAATTGTATGGTATGATCAAAAGCATCTAAACCTTTGAGGAGCATCTAGGTAAGGCCACACCTGTTATCGACTTTCCAAGGAGATGAAAGGATTTGAGGTCTTTAACCCTGTCTAGCGCATGACATCATTAAAAGATGTTCAAAATCAAGTGATATCTTTGTCCTTGATGGTGAAATGACAGAAACCCTGTGTGATTACAATCAATCCACAAACCCTACGGGCTGAAAAAGACTTTAAAATGTTGATATTAATAAATACTTCTTCTTCATCTTCTCAAATTGTGACTTGGCACAAAAGCTCAGTCTACAAGGTATTGCTTGAGCTATCAGAGTGGAACTCAAGATTAGGAACAGATATCAATCCTAAAAATATTAAAATTAGCTGGATCGGTATTGAGTTATTGACCTTGCAAGGATATGAATGGATTTGATGTCTTTCACCCTCTACAGTGCATGACATTGTTAAAAGATGGTCAAAATCCAGAGATATCTTTGTCCTTGATGGTCAAATGACAGAAAACCCCAAGTGAATACATTTGATTTATTAGTTTCTCTGACAGATTTTACTGTACAGGCTGAAAAAGACTTTAAAATGTTGATATTAATCAACACCATCTTCTTAAATTGAGGCTTGGCACAAAAGCTCAGTCTACAAGGTATTGCTTGAGCTATCAAAGCAAAACTCTGAAGATTATCAAATGTGAATTCATTTGATCCTTCAGTTTCTCTGACAGGTATCACTGTACGGGCTGGGAAAGACTTGATTTTAATAAACATCTTCCTCTCAAATTGAGGCTTTTCACTGGCGCTCAGTCTTCAAGGTATTGTTTGAGATATCAGAGTGAAACTCTGAAGATTAGGACCGGATATCAACCCTGATAATATCAAAATGAGCTAGATCGATATTGAGTTATCAACCTTGCAAGCAGATGAATGGATTTGAGGTCTTTCACCCTGTCTAGTGCATGACATCATCAAAAGATGTTCAAAATCAAGAGATATCTTTGTCCTTGATGGTCAAATGACAGAAACCCTGATTACATTCAGACTTTAAAATTTTAATATTAATAAACACCATCTTCTCAAATTGAGGCTTGGCACAAAAGCTCAGTCTACAAGGTATTGCTTACAAAACATTGAATTAAAAAATATGTATTTCAAGAATACAATACAGCAACAAAATGAAAATTAAATTTTATTATTGCATACAATATGATATGGTACACCCCTAACTAAGATATTAAAAAATACAAGAATTTATCAGATTGTAACGGAAGTCAATGATCCAGATATCTCCATATATCCAGGACTGAAGTAAAGTGAATGATACTGGAGATAAAATCTGTCTCTAGTAGATATATAATGGGAAATGAGAAAAGTGTGAATTTCTCTTTTACTAAAAACAGTAAAAGTACTACCTGATGTGATAATTAGTGATGGGTGATTTGGTACGATATTTCAGGGTATAATATCGTTCACCATATTCAAAAACGTTGGTGATATTATTGTGTACGATGTGATACGGCTTGAGCTATCAGAGTTAAACTCTGAAGATTAGGATTGGATATCAGTCCTGATAATATCCAAATTAGCTGGATCAGTACTGCGTTATCGGCCTTGCAAGGAGATGAATGGATTTGAGGTCTTTCACCCTATCTAGTGCATGACATCATCAAAAGATGTTCAAAATCAAGAGATATCTTTGCCCTTGATGATCAAATGACAGAAAACCACACGAGATTACATTCAATCCCTTAGTTTCTGTGACAGGTATCACTGTACGGGCCGAGAAAGACTTTAAATGTTGATATTAATAAACATCTTCTCAAATTGAGGGTTTGCACTGGAGCTCAGTCTGAACAAAGTCCTGGCTGTCAAACTGATAACCATGGCCTCCCAAATGATCCCAGCTTGGTTGAGGAATTTCAGCCCAACACCTTGTTCCACATTCCAGACAGCTTTTTGAACGAGGCACGTTTGTCAGCCTTGAAGGCCCAACGACTGAATCGTGAGGGATAAAGAAGGAAGTACGTCTGCTTTGCTCACTCGCACACGCTCTGAACAGGCTGGGCTCCTAAATACACAGTGAGGACTGTGTGGATTTCGGCGTCTATCTGCCTCGCCTCTGACACAGGTGCAGATCAGAGGTGTCACTGAGAGCTCCCGAGCGCGCGGCTGAATTTAGATTCGCTGCAGTTTTTATCTAGTCTGCGAGATTTCACGCTTCCTTCTGCGAAAAGTCACACCTCTGGGGCTCCGACGAGCGCCGGCTTAATTGGTGCTCATGTGAGACGAATAATATCGCTCTGATATGCGCCGCGAAGATCAACGTCACCCGGTGAGTCAAAATCTCTCACTTTCACCGAAGGGAGGAAAAAACAACAACAACGACAACAACGACAACCAGCACCGAAAAAAAGCCCCCACACAAAAAGAGAGGCGGTAAGAAGGAGGCGAGGCAGCCTCAGCTGCGTGACCGTGGCTCGGGTTTTCGATCGGCCGGTTCTGGGAACCTGACAGAGACAAACAAGGGGACCGTTTCGAGAGTGGCACGTAATCAATTGAGGCATCATCAATTATACGTGAGTGATTACGTTGCTCGAGGGCCCAGGCAGGAGCGGGGCTTGGCACTCGGCGGTCTCGGAGCAACAGCGGTGACGAAACTGGAGGAAGGGTTCGATCTGATTGGCTGAGAGGCGTCAAACCCAGACTTTCTATTTGGCAGTGATTGGCTGAGAGGCGTCATGACAAAACAAAACTGGAGGAAGGGTTCGATCTGATTGGCTGAGAGGCGTCGAACCCAGACTTTCTATTCGGCAGTGATTGGCTGAGAGGCGTCATGACAAAACAAAACTGGAGGAAAGGTTTGTTCTGATTGGCCGAGAGGCGTCATACCCAGACTTTCTATTCGGCAGTGATTGGCTGAGAGGCGTCATGACAAAACAAAACTGGAGGAAGGGTTCAATCTGATTGGCTGAGAGGTGTCATGACAAAACAGCGCTAACAAAACTGGAGGAAGGGTTCGATCTGATTGGCTGAGAGGCGTCAAACCCAGACTTTCTATTCGGCAGTGATTGGCTGAGAGGCGTCATACCCAGACTTTCTATTCGGCAGTGATTGGCTGAGAGGTGTCATGACAAAACAGCGCTAACAAAACTGGAGGAAAGGTTTGTTCTGATTGGCCGAGAGGCGTCATACCCAGACTTTCTATTCGGCAGTGATTGGCTGAGAGGCGTCATGACAAAACAAAACTGGAGGAAGGGTTCGATCTGATTGGCTGAGAGGCGTCATGACAAAACAAAACTGGAGGAAGGGTTCGATCTGATTGGCTGAGAGGCGTCGAACCCAGACTTTCTATTCGGCAGTGATTGGCTGAGAGGTGTCATGACAAAACAGCGCTAACAAAACTGGAGGAAGGGTTCGATCTGATTGGCTGAGAGGCGTCAAACCCAGACTTTCTATTCGGCAGTGATTGGCTGAGAGGCGTCATGACAAAACAAAACTGGAGGAAGGGTTCGATCTGATTGGCTGAGAGGCGTCATGACAAAACAGCGCTAACAAAACTGGAGGAAGGGTTCGATCTGATTGGCTGAGAGGCGTCATGACAAAACAGCGCTAACAAAACTGGAGGAAGGGTTCGATCTGATTGGCTGAGAGGCGTCATACCCAGACTTTCTATTCGGCAGTGATTGGCTGAGAGGCGTCATGACAAAACAAAACTGGAGGAAGGGTTCGATCTGATTGGCTGAGAGGCGTCATGACAAAACAGCGCTAACAAAACTGGAGGAAGGGTTCGATCTGATTGGCTGAGAGGCGTCAAACCCAGACTTTCTATTCAGCAGTGATTGGCTGAGAGGCGTCATGACAAAACAAAACTGGAGTAGGGGTTCGATCTGATTGGCTGAGAGGCGTCATGACAAAACAGCGCTAACAAAACTGGAGTAGGGGTTCGATCTGATTGGCTGAGAGGCGTCGAACCCAGACTTTCTATTCGGCAGTGATTGGCTGAGAGGCGTCATGACAAAACAAAACTGGGGGAAGGGTTCAATCTGATTGGCTGAGAGGCGTCGTGACAAAACAGCGCTAACAAAACTGGAGTAGGGGTTCGATCTGATTGGCTGAGAGGCGTCGAACCCAGACTTTCTATTCGGCAGTGATTGGCTGAGAGGCGTCATGACAAAACAAAACTGGGGGAAGGGTTCGATCTGATTGGCTGAGAGGCGTCGAACCCAGACTTTCTATTCAGCAGTGATTGGCTGAGAGGCGTCATGACAAAACAAAACTGGGGGAAGGGTTCAATCTGATTGGCTGAGAGGCGTCGAACCCAGACTTTCTATTCGGCAGTGATTGGCTGAGAGGCGTCGTGACAAAACAGCGCTAACAAAACTGGAGGAAGGGTTCGATCTGATTGGCTGAGAGGCGATGTACCCAGACTTTTTATTCGGCAGTGATTGGCTGAGAGGCGTCATGGAAAAACAGCGCTAACAAAACTGGAGAAAGGGTTTGATCTGATTGGCTGAGAGGCGTCGAACCCAGACTTTCTATTCGGCGGTGTCCGTATCATTTCACCGAACAGCCAACGGCTTCTGAAGTAGAGGTCTACATCACTTTCTGAACATGTAGCTGGTCCTACATCAGTTTCCAGCTTTGACATTAGCCAGTGTATCAACATGAGCTGTGAAATGCTTGAAGACTGACTGGACCAAAACAAGGTTCTGGCAAGTACTGAAGAAATTGCACTCAATTCAAGATGAGAATCTGATATCAGTCCAGATATTCAAAATCTGCTGGATCATGTATCGACTTTCCAAGGAGATGAAAGGATTTGAGGTCTTTCACCCTCCACATCGTCAAAACATGTTCGAAATCCAGAGAAAACTTGGTTCATGATGTTCAAATGAAAGAAAACCACAAGTGAACATGTGACTGATTTCAGACTTTAAAAAGTTGATATTAATAAAAAACGTCCTCTCAACTTGAGACTTTGCACTTGTGCTCAGTCCACAAGTTATAGCTTGAGCGTACGTGTATGCTTGCTTGTGTGTGTCTGTTTTACTGTAAACGTTATATCTGGTAGGGTTGCTTTCACACCTTACCTAGAACCTTACGTGGGCATCATCTCCCTGAACTGACTGCTTTGTAGAGGTTTGTATGTAATGGCTAAATGTTTCCAGATTATTCTTAATAAGTTCCAAAAATTTGGAGTTGCGCGGCCAGTCGAGTCAGAGGCACCCTCACGCTACTTACAGTGTGTAAAGTATAAACCTAGCTCATCCTGCTGTCCTAGTTTCTGTATCTACAGGTCGTGTTACCTTCCCATCCTGTAGGGTTGGGGTCAGCACTGTCGCCTCACAGCAAGAAGATCCGGGTTGGAGTTTCGGTCCGGAGGTTGCATGTTCTCCTCGTGCTGGAGTGGGTTTCCTCCAGGTACTCATGTTAGCATACATGTTAGGTTGATCGGCCATTCTAAATTGGGGTGTGTTGGCCATGCGATGGACTGGTGACCTGTCCATGGTGTACCCCGCCTTCGCCCAATGATGCTGCGATTGGCTCCAGCCCTCTGTGACCCTGACTAATGGAAGAAAATGGATGGATGGATGATTTACAATGAAAAGTTGTACTATTTTTAAGACAAACTTGTACAAACAGAGGTCAAAGTAAGTGTCTAGACCACCAGTTTGTATTGGTGTTTCAGCTACTGGCCCAACTTCTTTTGCTCTGTTGTTGGGAAACGTGACTACAAAATCCCAGCCAGGCTGAATCAGCTCCATATCTGACTTATTATTATTATTATTATTATTATTGTTACAGCAACAGAAACTATTTCCTTTAAGTTTATACAGTGGAAGTGGTTGTCAGGGCAGAACATCTCTTTTCGCTTGGCTTAGTGTCTGTAAACTGCTTTAAGGAAGCCGAGTAGCTCTGAATCCACAGTGTCTCAGGAGATGAGATGAACTTTTATACCTCCCCTCGTTCTGGTCGAATCATCAGTTTTTTAACACGCCCTCAGGATATATAGGTTCTCAGGAAAAGAACTTCTCGGGACCGCAGCCGTGCGAGTATGTATTGAGTCCTGACCAGTAATATACTCAGTTGAGTCAGTGAGTTGATCAGAACGTCCAGCGTCTATACTGTTAAACATTTAATGTTAATTACTGACGAGTTCATTAGCGCACCTGATTTAGCAGCTACCTAATGAGCAGATTGATCGGTGGTGGAGGTAATCACTAGTTGTGGTTCTGATGTTGTGGAGTTGTTGGTGAAAGTCAGAGGAGTGAATTGGTCGGGGTGGTATGTAAACAGATAAACAGTGTTTGTATATAAACAGATCAGTGGGTTGCTGTTTTTTCTTTCTCAGTGCATTATGGGAGTCATGTTCTCGCTGTTCGAGGTCCCACGCTCTGTCTTCACCTCTCTCTGTCTGGAATTGCTGTTGGACTGATATGACTGTCGTGACCTCGTCCCCAAAGAAGAACAATAACACACTCTTATTAGAGTCACGTGAGAGTGATTTTAGTTCCAGCTGCATTTTCAGTCCAGCAGCAGGACTTTTGGGTTATAGGATATATAACAATTATAATTAAATACAATTATATACAATTATATACAATTATAGGACATATACAGTTATAGTTATAGCATCTGTATTATTATAGGACGTATACAGTTATCAGATATATGCGATTATAGGACATGTACAGTTATAGAACATATACATTTGTAGCATCTGTATCAGTATAGGACATATACTGTTATAGGACATATACAGTTATAGAACATATGCAGTTAAACCATCTGTACAGTTATAGGACATGCACAGTTAAAGGACATATACAGTTAAGAGACATATGCAGTTATAGCATCTGTATTGTTATAGGACATATACAGTTATAGGACATATGCAGTTATAGCATCTGTATCGTTATAGGACATATACAGTTATAGGACATATACAGTTGTAGGACATGTACAGTTAAAGGACATATGCATTTGTAGCATCTGTATCGTTATAGGACATATACCGTTATGGGACATATACAGTTAAGGGACATATGCAGTTATAGCATCTGTATCGTTATAGGACATATACAGTGGTAGGACATGTACAGTTAAGGGACATGTACAGTTATAGCGTCTGTATCAATATAGGACATGTACAGTTAAAGGACATATACATTTGTAGCATCTGTATCAGTAAAGGACATATACCGTTATGGGACATATACAGTTAAGGGACATATGCATTTATAGCATCTGTATCGTTATAGGACATGTACAGTTATATAACATATACAGTTGTAGGACATGTACAGTTAAGGTATATGTACTGTTATAGGACCTATACAGTTAAAGTCCATGTACAGTTATAGGACATGTACAGTTATATGACATATACAGTTGTTGTAGGACATGCACAGTTATAGGACATGTACTGTTATAGCATCTGTAACATTATAGGACATGTACAGTTATATGACATATACAGTTGTTGTAGGACATGCACAGTTATAGGACATATACAGTTGTTGTAGGACATGTACAGTTATAGGACATGTACTGTTATAGCATCTGTAACATTATAGGACATGTACAGTTATAGGGCATGTACAGTTATATGACATATACAGTTGTTGTAGGGCATGTACAGTTATAGGACATGTACTGTTATAGCATCTGTAACATTATAGGACATGTACAGTTATAGGACATATACATATAAAGTTACAGGATATGTAGAGTTTTAACATATAATTGTAGGGCATGTTTAATTACAGTCAGGACATGCTTGTGTGTGTTTAGCTATAGGGTATAACAACAGTTATACACACACATATACAGTTATAAGACATGTAGTTACAGTACACATGCAGGTATAAAGCATGTATAGCTCTACGACATGACGTGCAGTTGTAGGACAGTTATAGCATATGTTTATATACAGTTATACAGCATGTGCTGTTATAGGACATATAGGTTATGTACAGTTATAGTTTATGTGCTTATAGTTATAGTACATATACCTATACAGACATGTACACTTATAGGACATATAGTTACATATAGCATGTAAAGTTGTAGTACATGTAGTTACTACAACTTGTATATGTATAACTATAGCGTGTGTATCTATATGTGGAGTTATAGACATATAGGACATGTATAGTTATGGGATATGTGCAGTTATAGTTAGTTATACACATGTACATGTAGTATTATAGATCATATGGGATGCGCTTATGGGACATGTACAGTTATACACACGTATATCTGATTTTAAACTGCATTGTAGACATACATGATTAGAGACGGACCGGTCAGGGTTTTTGAGGCTGATTCCAATCGTCGATCACCTTTTAGCACGATCAGCTGATACCGATAGAGGGCGGGGCTATATGCCACAGCAGGGCTACATGTAGTTATTAGGGCAAGCAAGTCATGAAACATGATCTAAACTGGTTTATTACTATTTTTAACCAGCTCATATGAAACAGCTTAATATTTTTAACTAAATTAACAGAAAATAAACAAAGTAAATCAAATATCCCCTAATTTAGACCCTTAATTTAAAACGAAAAAAGCTAATTAAATAAATACAGTAAAATTTGCAGTCATTAAACTCAGATTCTGTTATTTTAAATTAAATCTGTAATCATTAAATGTAGAATATTGAATTACTGCTGCTGTTCTGTTTGTACTGGTCAGATCTGGTCTGTACTGGTTTCTGGGTTATTAGTTTGTGTTAGCTGTGTGTGTTCTAGCTCTGCTGTTACTGATACTCACTGTATTCAGCTGTGTGGTGTCTCTGAAGTGCCGTATCAGATTAGTAGAGTTAAATATCTTGGTACCAACGAGACACTGATTTTACAAATTTTACAGAACGTCCTGGATGAGTCTGAGTCACATACAGTAAACACTGCCAGACGGACGATGTTTTCTATCAGCGCATGCCGTGAACTTAAACTGTTATCGCGAGGCCGCTGCTTTAGTCAGTCTGTGGAAAATGAAAGGATATGTGTTTCCACCTAGTGGTTCAGATAGGAATAGCAGGGAGTTTTCACAGAGGAGGTTTCAATGAAACGCTAGCTAGAAATACAGAAATTAGGCTCATTAGTTTAAGGCCTAAATTGGAGAAATATCAGCCGATCACATGTTTTGGTTCAAAATTGGCCGATACCGAAACATAGTCGATCGATCTTTCCATCTCTATACATGATGATGTCATTGATGTATAGCCCTCATTATAGATCTGGTTAAGCAGCAGATGGAATTCTAGCCGTGACCGACACCAAACCTTCCAAGCAGTAAGTCTTCCCTGCATGTTAACTCACAAACCAGCAGTTCTGTAATAAACATGTTTGTTCGTGTATAATTTGTAGCTCTGGGAGTTTCAAGTACAGGTTTCTTTCATCTGTTACTGCAAAGTTCTGCACCCTCTTCTTCACTCCAGTCTTTTTTCCGAGCGGTTATATTTGGACTAAAGAAAACTCTTAAACCTTGTTCCTCCCTGTTGAAGTGGAGAGATGTGGGAGAATCAGATTATGGTAATTGATATTCTAAAGTGGTTCCATCACGCCGGCGGCCATCCCGTCTTTATTAACTCGCGGAACAGCAACAGAACTTCTTCTCTTTTTTTTTTTTCTTTTCCCTACATGTCCAGCTAAGCAGAATTTTCCGAGGCGGCTCAAATCAGCGGGGAACAAAGGCTGGAAAGAGGGGCTCTCCGGCGCGTTTGAATATTTTCCTCCTGATTAAGATTTATCTTGGAAAGCGGCGGAGATTATACGGCTCGCGCTGTTTTGTTGAACACGTTTTTTTTTTTTCACCTACCGCACGTTTCGGCCGCCTACAGCGGTCAATTAGGAATTAGGGAGAATGAGCTGAACGTTCTGATGCGCCTGGACGCAAACACAGTGGATGTTATCTTTGCTGAAGGACGTGTTTATGTCTCTGGATGAGGACAAATGGAAGGTTTCAGAGTGGACGAGTCTAGGACCCACCAGGAAAATTCCTAGAAATCACTTGTTGAAGCACATGGTTCCCTGGTGTGGTCCAGGGCACTACACCACCGTACTAACCACTACACCACCATACTGACCACTACACCACCGTACTAACCACTACACCACCATACTGACCACTACACCACCATACTAACCACTACACCACCGTACTAACCACTACACCACCATACTGACCACTACACCACCATACTAACCACTACACCACCATACTAACCACTACACCACCGTACTAACCACTACACCACCATACTGACCACTACACCACCATACTAACCACTACACCACCATACTGACCACTACACCACCGTACTAACCACTACACCACCATACTGACCACTACACCACCATACTAACCACTACACCACCATACTAACCACTACACCACCGTACTAACCACTACACCACCGTACTAACCACTACACCACCATACTGACCACTACACCACCATACTGACCACTACACCACCATACTAACCACTACACCACCATACTAACCACTACACCACCATACTGACCACTACACCACCATACTAACCACTACACCACCATACTAACCACTACACCACCATACTGACCACTACACCACCATACTGACCACTACACCACCGTACTAACCACTACACCACCATACTAACCACTACACCACCATACTAACCACTACACCACCGTACTAACCACTACACCACCATAATAACCACTACACCACCGTACTAACCACTACACCACCATACTAACCACTACACCACCGTACTAACCACTACACCACCATACTAACCACTACACCACCATACTAACCACTACACCACCATACTAACCACTACACCACCATAATAACCACTACACCACCGTACTGACCACTACACCACCATACTAACCACTACACCACCGTACTAACCACTACACCACCGTACTAACCACTACACCACCATACTAACCACTACACCATCGTACTGATCACTACACCACCATACTAACCACTACACCACCATACTAACCACTACACCATCGTACTGATCACTACACCACCGTACTGATCACTACACCACCGTACTAACCACTACACCACTGTGCACACTGTTTACTAACATCTATGTTCTTGGTAACAGTGAGAAAATGGCCAGTGTGTTACTGACCTCTGTGTCGACCTTCAGGTTTTTTCTGTCCTTCATCATCCGGCTCGCTTCACAATCAGCCTTTTCTAGCTATGAATACCCCGAACAATGACCACCGGCACAAACGGGCACAGTGGTCAATCTGTGCTACAATGGACGCTTGGTGTGCTTCGCCCTGGCCACGTTTCCCAACTCAGAGCTTTGCTATAAATACTGCGTTTTCCTTTTTTTTCTTCTCTTCTTTTTATTTTTTTAGCCGTTCAGCAACTCCACCACACCTTCCCGTCCCATATGCCCCTGCTCCCATTCGCATCCGTAGGAGGCTTCTCGTTCCGAGAGCGGAAGCAGTTTAACACGTCCTCAAATGATGTTTCAAAAGAAAAAGAAAAAAGAAACAACTCCGGCTCTGTTTTCCCAGAGGACCTGCCTCGGGGTGTGAGAACAAGAGGAGCAGAAAATATTCAAGTTAGGGAAGAAGCAAATGTCCCACCGACGGAGACCCTCCAACCAAAAGTGTGTAATCAAGTCATTTTATTTAGTGAAACCTTTTACATTAAAAAGCCAAACTGTGCCTTGTTTACATTCCAGTGACCCCTGGTCTTGTTTTTAGTTGGAGGAACCCACTGTACTGTACTCGGCAAAGGGGGTCTATTTGGGGGAGGGGGTCCCATATTGGAAAAAATTAGGATATTTCTCTGGTAGACAATGCTTTGTTATTGGTTTCTACTATCCATTTGAATTCCTTTCCACCTGCCAGAAGCACTGTTGCCATTAACCGCTTGAACCCGCTTCACTGGTGGCACGACTATGTCTGAGGAGATGACGATCGATATCCGTTGTTCGATATCAATACGCTATGACATCACCACTTGATGTGATATTACTTTAATATCAATACAAAACATGCATGGACCAGAAAAACAAATCAATTTTAGAATCTTCAAAGTGCCTCCCTTTGAAGTCCCTCTTAAGCCCAATCCCATTTCACTCCTTGCCCCTAACACTTAGCTTTGGCACTTAGTAGGGGGCACTGATGCTTGTTGGCATAGAAGGCAAGGCTGAAGTGTTGGAGCTACACGGCCTTCCAACCAGGTTTTTCTCAGAGACACGCTCCAAACAGAGAGCTTTGAGAAGTTGTACTGGAAGTTCTTTCTTTGTGGAGTTTGTTTGTTCTCCTCGTGTCTGCATGGGTTTCCTCCCACAGTCCAAAGACATGCTGCCAGGTAAGTTGGTGTGCCTGGCGGCCTGTCCAGGGTGCCTTTCACCCAGTGAGCACCGGGGTATGGCCCAGCATTCTGCTGCCACCCAGAAGGATAAGTGGTTTAGAAGATGAGTGAGCTTTGAGTTAGTCTTTTTCAAGACTTTTCACAGTCTGGACAATCCTAAAAATTGCCACCAGTAGGTGATCACGGCAGCCAGCTAGAACCTCAAGGACCAGAATGCGACTGCTGCATCATTTAGGGTGAAAAGAGAAAATTCAGTGGCTGCACTTTACCGCTCCTGTGCTGTCACTGCAGACTGGTGGGGTTAGCTTGGTAGCTAATGAAGCAGAGCTCTTTTTCAGTTGATCTGATGTTGGGTTGTTGAAGGATTGTCCCATTTGTAGGGGAAAGGTTTTTAACCCCTACCCAGGTGACCAAGGTGACACTCTAAAGCAGAGGTATGTAATTAGAGTCCAGTAAGGTCCAGTTAGAGTTGATCTCCTCAGGCCAAGGTCCGGACCATCATCATCTCTAACGTGTGTTATGTTGCCATATCCTGTATATTCAAGTTACCTAGAATCAGCATCTTGTACCATCAGCTACTGAAAGACAAACTTATTACAAATACCATTCAGTATATTTCAGTATATTTACTGCTTAAATGATGAACTGAATAAATTATTAATAAAGCTCCAAATAATTTTAAGTAAGAAAAAGGGCTAAATTTAAAAAACAGAATTCAATTCGATTTAAATCGATCTTCATTTGAATAATCCGATATCGCTTTGTATAAACCCGAGATCAGTCTTTCACTGCTGAATCGTCTGAACTGTCCGAGAGTATAAAATAATAAAAAACGTCGTCGTAGGTAACCTCAGGCCACCTTCTCATATCATCCACCCACTGTGTTATTGACCTCAGACCACCTTCTCATATCATCCACCCACTGAGTTATTAACCTCAGGCCACCTTCTCATATCATCCACCCACTGAGTTATTAACCTCAGGCCACCTTCTCATATCATCCACCCACTGAGTTATTAACCTCAGACCACCTTCTCATATCACCCACCCACTGTGTTATTAACCTCAGACCACCTTCTCATATCATCCACCCACTGTGTTATTAACCTCAGGCCACCTTCTCATATCATCCACCCACTGTGTTATTAACCTCAGACCACCTTCTCATATCATCCACCCACTGTGATAGTAACCTCAGACCACCTTCTCATATCATCCACCCACTGTGTTATTAACCTCAGACCACCTTCTCATATCATCCACCCACTGTGTTATTAACCTCAGACCACCTTCTCATATCATCCACCCACTGTGATATTAACCTCAGACCACCTTCTCATATCATCCACCCACTGTGTTATTAACCTCAGACCACCTTCTCATATCATCCACCCACTGTGTTATTAACCTCAGACCACCTTCTCATATCCTCCACCCACTGTGTTATTGACCTCGGAAGAGACAGTGTTGTCCCATTAGAACTTCTTACTGTCTCTCTGGTCTCCTCCCATGTACCTGTATTCATTTTGGTTAACTAAGCGGAAGTTCTAACACAAAGGTGGAAGAAACACACACTTGAAAGTGGGCGTGGCTAAATACAGTGAATATAAACATATAAACAGTAATGTTTTTAGTAATGGTAGGTTGAGTGTTCCTTGTATGTTTACCACATTAGTTCTCTGAAAATCTCTTTTCATATTCAAACAAAACATATATATATATATATATATATATATTGTATAACTGAAATATCTCTAAATGAATCAATATTGAATTGAATCGAATCAGAAATCGAATTGAATTGGGACCTTGTGAATCAGGATCGAATCGATCTGTGAAACCAGTGGCGATACCCAGCCCTAGTCCATTCCAGAACCGTTCCTGGTTAAAGACCTTGTTAGTGGGAGGGATGTTTACAAAGGAAAATTAAAAAAAAAAAAAAAAGTGAACAAGGGACTTCACCTCAATCTGCTCTGGGCAGAACTCTCCCTGTGCCAGCCATGTGACAGTCACTTGAGAGTAATGCCTCATCTGGATGCCACAGTGGTCGTAATAATAATAGTGCTAGTGAAATGCCGGCCTGCGGTCTTCATTGAAATCTGGCAGCCAGGAGCGACCGAGTCCCGCTTCAGAGGGGACGAGAAGACAGATGGCCCCGGCCTCTCCGTTCCGCCTTGCACTGTTCAGTGTGTCCTCGAATACCCAGCGCGGTACGGCTGAATGGATTAGCAAAGAAGTTATATTGGGATTGAGCAGGGGCCCTCGATTTCCATGGTGATGGCGGGAGCTGCTGAATTAGAGATAATTGCACACTTCATATTCCATCATCTGGCCCTCAATCGGGGGGAAAGTAAGCCCCCAGCCGCCTCTCAGAGTCTACAGATGCGTTTAAAGTTCTTCCAGGAAAACTTGACAAAATTCTTAGAAAAATCATTACGGCTCGACAGTCGTCTGACTCTTCCCCGCAGCTACCTCTTGGTCCTGTGCAGTACATGGGGTGACCACACCGAACGCTTCCCGCAGTGACTTTAGTCGCGGTCATTAATTTATTGCAATTGTTTTACAGTACTGACTCTTGTAGGTCTGTGTCTTGCTGTATTTGGGGTTGCAAGATTATATCTTGTGATTTTCAGTCTTGCAGTATAGAGTCTTGCGGGTCTTGTTACAGTAATGAGTGTTGCAGGTTCCTGTTGGTCTCCGTCTTGCAAATCTGGTTGCAGTAATGAGTGTTGCAGGTTCCTGCAGGTCTCCGTCTTGCAAATCTGGTTGTGGTAATGAGTCCTCAAGGTTCCTGAAGGTCTCAGTCCTGCAGATCTGGTTGTGGTAATGAGTCCTCAAGGTTCCTGAAGGTCTCAGTCCTGCAGATCTGGTTGTGGTAATGAGTCCTCAAGGTTCCTGCAGGTCTCAGTCTTGCAGATCTTGTTGTGGTAATGAGTCCTCAAGGTTCCTGAAGGTCTCAGTCCTGCAGATCTGGTTGTGGTAATGAGTCCTCAAGGTACCTGCAGGTCTCAGTCTTGCAGATCTTGTTGTGGTAATGAGTCC
Organism: Megaleporinus macrocephalus; assembly: GCA_021613375.1. Lineage (NCBI taxonomy): Eukaryota > Metazoa > Chordata > Actinopteri > Characiformes > Anostomidae > Megaleporinus > Megaleporinus macrocephalus. The sequence continues at coordinate 12,801,740 of CM038716.1, forward strand.
TCAAGGTTCCTGAAGGTCTCAGTCCTGCAGATCTGGTTGTGGTAATGAGTCCTCAAGGTTCCTGCAGGTCTCCATCTTGCAAATCTGGTTGCAGTAATGAGTGTTGCAGGTTCCTGCAGGTCTCTGTCTTGCAGATCTGGTTGCGGTAATGAGTGTTGCAGGTTCCTGCAGGTCTCCATCTTGCAAATCTGGTTGCAGTAATGAGTGTTGCAGGTTCCTGCAGGTCTCTGTCTTGCAGATCTGGTTGCGGTAATGAGTGTTGCAGGTTCCTGCAGGTCTCCGTCTTGCAGATCTTGTTGTGGTAATGAGTCCTCAAGGTTCCTGAAGGTCTCAGTCCTGCAGATCTGGTTGCGGTAATGAGTGTTACAGGTTCCTGCAGGTCTCAGTCTTGCAGATCTGGTTGCGATAATGAGTGTTGCAGGTTCCTGTTGGTCTCAGTCCTACAGATCTGGTTGCGGTAATGAGTGTTGCAGGTTCCAGTTGATCTCAGTCCTATAGATCTGGTTGTGGTAATGAGTCCTCAAGGTTCCTGCAGGTCTCCATCTTGCAAATCTGGTTGCAGTAATGAGTGTTGCAGGTTCCTGCAGGTCTCCGTCTTGCAGATCTGGTTGTGGTAATGAGTCCTCAAGGTTCCTGAAGGTCTCAGTCCTGCAGATCTGGTTGTGGTAATGAGTCCTCAAGGTTCCTGCAGGTCTCCATCTTGCAGATCTGGTTGCGATAATGAGTGTTTCAGGTTCCTGTTGGTCTCAGTCCTACAGATCTGGTTGCGGTAATGAGTGTTGCAGGTTCCTGCAGGTCTCTGTCTTGCAGATCTGGTTGCGATAAAGAGTGTTGCAGGTTCCTGTTGGTCTCAGTCCTACAGATCTGGTTGCGGTAATGAGTCCTCAAGGTTCCTGCAGGTCTCAGTCTTGCAGATCTGGTTGTGGTAATGAGTCCTCAAGGTTCCTGCAGGTCTCCATCTTGCAGATCTGGTTGCAGTAATGAGTGTTGCATGTTCCTGCAGGTCTCCGTCTTGCAGATCTGGTTGCGATAATGAGTGTTGCAGGTTCCTGTTGGTCTCAGTCCTATAGATCTGGTTGCGGTAATGAGTGTTGCAGGTTCCTGCAGGTCTCCGTCTTGCAGATCTGGTTGTGGTAATGAGTCCTCAAGGTTCCTGAAGGTGTCAGTCCTGCAGATCTGGTTGTGATAATGAGTCCTCAAGGTTCCTGCAGGTCTTAATCTGGTCTAGGTCTTAGTCTTGTCTAGGTCTCAGTCTTGCAGATCTGGTTGTGGTAAGAAGTCCTCAAGGTTCCTGCAGGTCTTAATCTGGTCTAGGTCTTAGTCTTGTCTAGGTCTCAGTCTTGTCTAGGTCTCCGTCTTGCAGATCTGGTTGTGGTAAGAAGTCCTCAAGGTTCCTGCAGGTCTCAGTCTTAAGTCTTGTCTTAAAATATTGAATGTTGTGGGTTCAAGTCATGCAGTATTGATACAGATATAGGTTTTGCAGATCTGCAGATCTGAGTCTTGTCGATTTTAGTCTTGTTGATTTGAGTTTTGCTAACCTAAATCTTAAATTTTGTATTGAATACTGAGTTTTGAAGGTTCTGGGTCCTGCATTCTTGCCTCTTACCTATGTTCTAGGTGTTGGAGTAACGAGTCTTGCAGGTATAAGTCTTGTAGAGTTATGAGGGTGTGAGTTTTGGAATATTGGGTCCTGCAGGTCCATTTAAGAAAGTGTAATTTTCAAATTGCAAATGATTTCTTATATCAAAATCCTACCGAGTTTTTAAATGGCAAAAGCTATTTTTATAACATCTTACAGTATCAACTAAGTTGATTTTGAAGTGGAAAAAAAAGTGGGAATTTAATAACATGGAGTTGGTGACCCACCTGAGTCTCCTCACAGTAAGATGATCTGGGTTGGATTCCCGGTCTGGGTGGTTCTGTGCGGAGTGTGTAGGGTCTCTCTGTGTTTGAGTGGGTTCCTCCGGGTTCTCCGGTTTCCTCCCACAGTCCAAACACATGCAGTTAGGATCCTCACTCTAAACTGACTGTAGGTGTGAGTGATTGTGTTGGCCATGCGATGGACTGGTGACCTGTCCCCTGATGATGCTGGGATTGGCTCCAGCCCCCTGTGACCCCAACTAGCAGGATAATGTGGAAGATAATGGATTGGGTGGATGTTCAGTCCTGTAGGATTGAGTTTTGTGGGTTTAAGTCACACCGTATTGATTCTAAGTGTCTACGTATCGTAGTATCGAGTCTTGTAGGTCTGAGCTTTGCTTCTCAGTCTTGTAAAATGCAAATACTCAAACACTCAAAAAAATTTGGGATATAACTTAAAAAAAATTCAGACTAAACCGCAATGAACTATACTTGTACTTCTGTTTTCGTAGGTCCAGTATGTGCCGTGTTTTTGAGTTGGTGTCCTGAGAGTCTTTGTTTGACAGCAGGTATCAGGAAGCTGAGGCTCAGGACTGGATGACTTCCTATGGCAGGGTTGTGTTTTAGAGGGACACTACCATAAGTTTCCCAAATTTAGTGGACTTCCCCCGTCTCCTTTTCTCGCTGGTGGTCTCCCCTGCCCCTCACTGCAAGGCCTTTCTCAGCGCCGTAAAGACGCTGAGATTACATAACGGGACCTTAATAGTCCATAAAACCAGATTACCGGCGGATTATCTGGCCCTGCCTTTCCTCCCTCTCCCGCTCCTCCCCCTTGCTCGTGTGGTTGGTTGCGTGGGCGTGCGTGTGGGTGGGCGTGGATGTGTTTCTTTCTTTTTTTTTTTTTTTTTTCGTTTTTTGGGAGGGAGAGATGCCTGGCCTCCGTGCATGATGCCATAAACACTAGAGCCAGATGGGTCTAGTCTAAGCTGCTTAGAATCGTATTAATCACGTAGCTAAGTTGCCATCAATGGTGTGGAATCTCATGCTAAGGGGTTCACACATACACAAACACACACCCTCACCCACACACCCTCACCCACACACACACACACACACACACACACCCCGACATGAGCGTGGCGTCAGCGAGGAGATAAACAGGCCGATAAACCATATTCTCTCTCAACCGCCTACTTTAGAGCAGGATCAATTTAACAAATAGCCTCATTTTTCAGACACTAGCAAGTGGGGCGGGGCGGTCGCCACCCTCAGATCGACTGCGTGGATCTGCTAACGTCCTCACTACGTCATTAAACCAGTGTGGGGAATAATACGTCCAGTGTTCGTCGGTATTAGAATGGCACCAAGCAATTAGATAAGAATCAGTGTGGACTAATTTCATATTAGAACAAACAGTGAAGGTCGTTAACGAGATGTCAATACCATTAAAATGTATTAAATTTAAATAAAAAAAACACAAACTATTAATTTGTAAAAATATCTCCACACTGTACGGAACACAGCTGAACGTTATGTTTTAGTTTGTACATATTGAGCAGTCTAGAGTCCTGCAGGCTCTTGGTGTTGCAGGTCTGGTTGTTGCAGTACTGGCTTCTCAGTCTTTCAGGTCTGGTTGCAGTAATGGGTCTTACAGGTTCCTGCAGGTCTTAGTCTTGTAGATCTTTTTGCAGTAATGGGTTCTACGGGTTCCTGCAGGTCTGGTTGCAGTAATGGGTCTTACAGGTTCCTGCAGGTCTTAGTCTTGTAGATCTTTTTGCAGTAATGGGTTCTACAGGTTCCTGCAGGTCTGGTTGCAGTAATGGGTCTTACAGGTTCCTGCAGGTCTTAGTCTTGTAGATCTTTTTGCAGTAATGAGTCCTACAGGTTCCTGCAGGTCTTTGTCTTGCAGGTCTCCGTCTTGCAGGTCTGGTTGCAGAAATGGTCTTACAGGTTCCTGCAGGTCTGGTTGCAGTAATGGGTCTTACAGGTTCCTGCAGGTCTGGTTGCTGTAATGGGTCTTACAGGTTCCTGCAGGTCTGGTTGCAGTAATAAGTCTTACAGGTTCCTGCAGGTCTTAGTCTTGTAGATCTTTTTGCAGTAATGGGTTCTACAGGTTCCTGCAGGTCTGGTTGCAGTAATGGGTTCTACAGGTTCCTGCAGGTCTGGTTGCAGTAATGGGTTCCACAGGTTACTGCAGGTCTGGTTGCAGTAATGGGTTCTACAGGTTCCTGCAGGTCTGGTTGCAGTAATGGGTTCTACAGGTTCCTGCAGGTCTGGTTGCAGTAATGGGTTCTACAGGTTCCTGCAGGTCTGGTTGCAGTAATGGGTCTTACAGGTTACTGCAGGTCTGGTTGCAGTAATGGGTCTTACAGGGTCCTGCAGGTCTGGTTGCAGTAATGGGTCTTACAGGGTCCTGCAGGTCTGGTTGCAGTAATGGGTCTTACAGGTTCCTGCAGGTCTGGTTGCAGTAATGGGTCTTACAGGTTCCTGCAGGTCTGGTTGCAGTAATGGGTTCTACAGGTTCCTGCAGGTCTGGTTGCAGTAATGGGTCTTACAGGGTCCTGCAGGTCTGGTTGCAGTAATGGGTTCTACAGGTTCCTGCAGGTCTGGTTGCAGTAATGGGTTCTACAGGTTCCTGCAGGTCTGGTTGCAGTAATGGGTCTTACAGGTTACTGCAGGTCTGGTTGCAGTAATGGGTCTTACAGGGTCCTGCAGGTCTTAGTCTTGTAGATCTTTTTGCAGTAATGGGTTCTACAGGTTCCTGCAGGTCTGGTTGCAGTAATGGGTCTTACAGGTTCCTGCAGGTCTTAGCCTTGTAGATCTTTTTGCAGTAATGGGTTCTACAGGTTCCTGCAGGTCTGGTTGCAGTAATGGGTCTTACAGGTTCCTGCAGGTCTTAGTCTTGTAGATCTTTTTGCAGTAATGGGTTCTACAGGTTCCTGCAGGTCTGGTTGCAGTAATGGGTCTTACAGGTTCCTGCAGGTCTTAGCCTTGTAGATCTTTTTGCAGTAATGGGTTCTACAGGTTCCTGCAGGTCTGGTTGCAGTAATGGGTCTTACAGGTTCCTGCAGGTCTTAGTCTTGTAGATCTTTTTGCAGTAATGGGTCTTACAGGTTCCTGCAGGTCTGGTTGCAGTAATGGGTCTTACAGGTTCCTGCAGGTCTGGTTGCAGTAATGGGTCTTACAGATTCCTGCAGGTCTGGTTGCAGTAATGAGTCTTACAGGTTCCTGCAGGTCTGGTTGCAGTAATGGGTTCTACAGGTTCCTGCAGGTCTGGTTGCAGTAATGGGTTCTACAGGTTCCTGCAGGTCTGGGTCTTACAGGTTACTGCAGGTCTGGTTGCAGTAATGGGTCTTACAGGGTCCTGCAGGTCTGGTTGCAGTAATGGGTTCTACAGGTTCCTGCAGGTCTGGTTGCAGTAATGGGTTCTACAGGTTCCTGCAGGTCTGGTTGCAGTAATGGGTCTTACAGGGTCCTGCAGGTCTGGTTGCAGTAATGAGTCTTACAGGTTCCTGCAGGTCTGGTTGCAGTAATGGGTTCTACAGGTTCCTGCAGGTCTGGTTGCAGTAATGGGTCTTACAGGTTCCTGCAGGTCTGGTTGCAGTAATGGGTCTTACAGGGTCCTGCAGGTCTGGTTGCAGTAATGGGTTCTACAGGTTCCTGCAGGTCTGGTTGCAGTAATGGGTCTTACAGGTTCCTGCAGGTCTGGTTGCAGTAATGGGTCTTACAGGGTCCTGCAGGTCTGGTTGCAGTAATGGGTTCTACAGGTTCCTGCAGGTCTGGTTGCAGTAATGGGTCTTACAGGTTCCTGCAGGTCTGGTTGCAGTAATGGGTCTTACAGGTTCCTGCAGGTCTGGTTGCAGTAATGGGTCTTACAGGTTCCTGCAGGTCTGGTTGCAGTAATGGGTCTTACAGGGTTCCTGCAGGTCTGGTTGCAGTAATGGGTCTTACAGGTTCCTGCAGGTCTGGTTGCAGTAATGGGTCTTACAGGGGTCCTGCAGGTCTGGTTGCAGTAATGGGTTCTACAGGTTCCTGCAGGTCTGGTTGCAGTAATGGGTCTTACAGGTTACTGCAGGTCTGGTTGCAGTAATGGGTCTTAGAGGTTTCTGCAGGTCTGGTTGCAGTAATGGGTTCTACAGGTTCCTGCAGGTCTGGTTGCAGTAATGGGTCTTACAGGTTCCTGCAGGTCTGGTTGCAGTAATGGGTCTTACAGGGTCCTGCAGGTCTGGTTGCAGTAATGGGTTCTACAGGTTCCTGCAGGTCTGGTTGCAGTAATGGGTCTTACAGGTTACTGCAGGTCTGGTTGCAGTAATGGGTCTTAGAGGTTTCTGCAGGTCTGGTTGCAGTAATGGGTTCTACAGGTTTCTGCAGGTCTGGTTGCAGTAATGGGTCTTAGAGGTTTCTGCAGGTCTGGTTGCAGTAATGGGTTCTACAGGTTCCTGCAGGTCTGGTTGCAGTAATGGGTTCTACAGGTTCCTGCAGGTCTGGTTGCAGTAATGGGTCTTACAGGTTTCTGCAGGTCTGGTTGCAGTAATGGGTTCTACAGGTTCCTGCAGGTCTGGTTGCAGTAATGGGTCTTACAGGTTCCTGCAGGTCTGGTTGCAGTAATGGGTCTTAGAGGTTCCTGCAGGTCTGGTTGCAGTAATGGGTTCTACAGGTTCCTGCAGGTCTGGTTGCAGTAATGGGTCTTACAGGTTCCTGCAGGTCTGGTTGCAGTAATGGGTCTTACAGGTTCCTGCAGGTCTGGTTGCAGTAATGGGTCTTACAGGTTCCTGCAGGTCTGGTTGCAGTAATGGGTCTTACAGGTTCCTGCAGGTCTGGTTGCAGTAATGGGTCTTACAGGTTCCTGCAGGTCTGGTTGCAGTAATGGGTCTTACAGGTTCCTGCAGGTCTGGTTGCAGTAATGGGTCTTACAGGTTCCTGCAGGTCTGGTTGCAGTAATGGGTTCTACAGGTTCCTGCAGGTCTGGTTGCAGTAATGGGTTCTACAGGTTCCTGCAGGTCTGGTTGCAGTAATGGGTCTTACAGGGTCCTGCAGGTCTGGTTGCAGTAATGGGTTCTACAGGTTCCTGCAGGTCTGGTTGCAGTAATGGGTTCTACAGGTTCCTGCAGGTCTGGTTGCAGTAATGGGTCTTACAGGTTCCTGCAGGTCTGGTTGCAGTAATGGGTCTTACAGGTTCCTGCAGGTCTTGGTCTTGCAGGTGTGGTTTTATAATATTGAATGTTGTGGGTTTGAGTAATGCAGTGTTGATTCTTAGTTTACACCAGTGTAGAGAATATATTTCCAGTGTTTATTAGTAATAGGACAGTATCAAGCAATTATAATGATAAGAATCAGCACAGACTAATATCAAATTAGACAAACAGTGAAGGTCACTAATGGAACATGGATACCATTAAAATGTATTCAATTAAATGTAGGCTGTCAGACTGTTTGGTAAATATATTTAGAAAAATATTTACATTATCACTCCATACTACAAAGTGACTCAGGACTCTACCGTACCTACAGTAAGACCCCAGACTGGCAAGACTCAATACTACAGTCTAGACTTGAGCTTTTTCTGGCTTGAGCACTGAACGTAGCCAGTTAACGAGCCAAATGATTACTGCTGTGTTTATGTACACGGGTCTGTTTCTATTTGATCATCTACAGTCCCGCGCACAAGTTTGAGGCACTTGGGGTTTATATTTATAAAGCTGTTCCAGACAGGAAGCTTTTATATACTCAGCAAAACACTTTCTTATTGAAATACTCAAGATTCAATTCAAGAGTTTTATTGTCATGTGTACAGCAGAACAGACAGTTACACTGTACAATGAAATTCTTACTTTGCTGCTCCTCCATTCACCAATAGATAAACATAACAAATAAAAGAAATAAAAAATATATATACAAAATATACAAAGTCTAATAATATAAGTTGAAGTGAATAAAAGTATTTTTATAGTTAAAAAATACAAAATAAAAGTTATGTGTGCTTTTATGTGCAAGTATGAAGAGCAGCAGCCATAAAGTGCAAGTTGTAAGTAACAAATGTAAACAATAATGTTTGTGTAAGTAGTGAGTGTAAACAGTATTCTGACTGTACAGTGAGTGTAAACAGTAATCTGACAGTACAGTGAATGTAAACAGTATTCTGACAGTACAGTGAATGTAAACAGTGTTCTGACTGTACAGTGAGTGTAAACAGTATTCTGACAGTACAGTGAATGTAAACAGTGTTCTGACTGTACAGTGAGTGTAAACAGTATTCTGACAGTACAGTGAATGTAAACAGTATTCTGACTGTACAGTGAATGTAAACAGTATTCTGACTGTACAGTGAGTGTAAACAGTAATCTGACTGTACAGTGAGTGTAAACAGTAATCTGACAGTACAGTGAATGTAAACAGTATTCTGACTGTACAGTGAGTGTAAACAGTATTCTGACTGTACAGTGAGTGTAAACAGTATTCTGACAGTACAGTGAATGTAAACAGTAATCTGACAGTACAGTGAATGTAAACAGTATTCTGACAGTACAGTGAGTGTAAACAGTATTCTGACTGTACAGTGAATGTAAACAGTAATCTGACAGTACAGTGAGTGTAAACAGTATTCTGACAGTACAGTGAATGTAAACAGTAATCTGACAGTACAGTGAATGTAAACAGTATTCTGACAGTACAGTGAGTGTAAACAGTATTCTGACTGTACAGTGAATGTAAACAGTAATCTGACAGTACAGTGAGTGTAAACAGTATTCTGACAGTACAGTGAATGTAAACAGTATTCTGACAGTACAGTGAGTGTAAACAGTATTCTGACTGTACAGTGAGTGTAAACAGTATTCTGACTGTACAGTGAGTGTAAACAGTATTCTGACTGTACAGTGAATGTAAACAGTATTCTGACTGTACAGTGAATGTAAACAGTAATCTGACTGTACAGTGAGTGTAAACAGTATTCTGACTGTACAGTGAATGTAAACAGTAATCTGACTGTACAGTGAGTGTAAACAGTATTCTGACAGTACAGTGAATGTAAACAGTATTCTGACAGTACAGTGAATGTAAACAGTAATCTGACAGTACAGTGAGTGTAAACAGTATTCTGACAGTACAGTGAATGTAAACAGTATTCTGACAGTACAGTGAATGTAAACAGTAATCTGACAGTACAGTGAATGTAAACAGTAATCTGACAGTACAGTGAATGTAAACAGTATTCTGACTGTACAGTGAGTGTAAACAGTATTCTGACAGTACAGTGAGTGTAAACAGTAATCTGACAGTACAGTGAATGTAAACAGTATTCTGACAGTACAGTGAGTGTAAACAGTATTCTGACTGTACAGTGAATGTAAACAGTATTCTGACAGTACAGTGAGTGTAAACAGTATTCTGACTGTACAGTGAGTGTAAACAGTATTCTGACTGTACAGTGAATGTAAACAGTATTCTGACTGTACAGTGAGTGTAAACAGTATTCTGACTGTACAGTGAATGTAAACAGTATTCTGACAGTACAGTGAGTGTAAACAGTATCCTGACAGTACAGTGAATGTAAACAGTATTCTGACAGTACAGTGAGTGTAAACAGTATTCTGACTGTACAGTGAATGTAAACAGTATTCTGACTGTACAGTGAGTGTAAACAGTATTCTGACTGTACAGTGAATGTAAACAGTATTCTGACAGTACAGTGAGTGTAAACAGTATTCTGACTGTACAGTGAATGTAAACAGTATCCTGACTGTACAGTGAATGTAAACAATATTCTGACTGTACAGTGAATGTAATCAGTATTCTGACAGTACAGTGAGTGTAAGGTGCAGTTTAAATCAGACCAGTTAAAACCAGTTCAGATAGGAGAGGTTGGAGAGGTAGTGCGTGAGCTGTTCAGAAGCCTGATGGTCTGTGAGTAGAAACTGTTTGTCAGTCTTGTGGTCCTGGACTTCACACTCCTGTAACGTCTGCCTGAAGGTAAGAGTGTGAAGAGTGTGTGCTGGGGGTGTGTACTGTCCCTGATTATGTTGTAGGCCCTCCTGGTGACCCTGGTGTGGTAGATGTTCTGCAGTGAGGGGAAGGCTGTAACAGTAAGTACGTTGGTTTACATATGCCATCAATTGGAAGAACGTTTTAACCACAATAAGACCTACTCATGCATTCGGAGGGTTTACTGAGCATTCATAATATTCACTATCCAAAGAAAATCAATTTCTCCACAATGTTAACTTTACCATTTTCCATAAACATGTTCCTTTATACATATAAAGCTGTACAAAGTGCAAAGGAATGTTTTTCAGAGGTCAATGTATGGTAGGTTTGGGAAAACATCTGGCTTAACAATTCTATACCGTAAGGTCTTATTCTGTTTTGAATGTTCTATATGGGAAGGTGATTTAAACCATGTGTGTTGGGGTCCTGATTTTTAGAGGTCTCCTGATTCGGCTACGGGGCCTTCCCAGACACAGCGAGAGGAGCTTCACATCCAGGCCAGGCCTCTTTCTGGTATCGGAGACACTTAAATTACATGCATAATACTTTATAAAGCAGGATAAAGAGTAAATATGGTGATACGCCTTGTTTGAATGCGACTTACTGTAAAAGCAAGTCAACAAATCACCAGTAAACAAATGTAAACAGATCCTGGTCTGCATAGCTGCACAGCTCAAACTAGCCCGGCGATCAATAATAACAGCCTGGGGGGGAAATGGGTTCGTACGACTGGCTTTGCGTGCTGCTAACATGGAGCTCAGCTGACTTCATTCATTATTTAGTATCATTACGATACTTTTGAGTATGTTGGACGCGGCGGCTACACGAGCATCTCTTCCGAATGTGACAACAAATATAGAGGACGCCTGTTTTTCTCCGTCTGCCAGCAAAACATGGTAAAAAACCGGATTATTCCGAGAGGTTTGTTGTTTTATTCCAGGACAGCTCCCCCCTGAGACCGACAGAGAGAGAGCGCGAGAGGCATGAATTCATTTACCTGCATAAATATTTAGTGACTAGCTTTAAATGTGGGAGGGGGTGATTGTTTTATTCACTAGTGCGTTTGACACAACCCTGCACGTACAGCCTGTTATATCATCTAAAGCATACGTTACACACCGAGCTCTAACTTTCTCAACGGGCCACGGCGTGGACGCCATCCCTCGTTATGCTAATGCTGTCAGTGAGAGGTGGTGGGGAGGGATCCGGCCTGCGCGAGGCCTCACTGGCTGTTTCATTATTTAGTGCCGTTATGGCGTTTTATGGTGGTGGATCTGTTGGAGGCAGTGATTCTGATACTGTGACTGTAACAGCAGATGGCTTTGAAATGGTGGAAGCTGTCGGTGTAGACCAGAACCGCACTGGATCAAACCTGCTCGCCGTATGCTCGTAGAGCTCGTTTAGAAGTTTGCCGAAAAATCTAATTTCTGTAGTACCGTTTTTAAACACCGTGGCATTTGGGGTCCGAAACTGGAGGCTGATACAGGTGCCTCACAAATGAGCTTCATACAGACCACATCGGGAGGTTCTCTCCAACTGTCCTGAGGGTCCCAATTCTATAGTCCTATAGTCGTTAGGGCTGTGTATTGGCAAGAACCTGGAGAACCTGGCGATACAATACGTATCGTGATACAGCGGTCACGATTCAATATATCATGATATATTGCGATACTGTAAGCAAAGTGATATTAAAAAAAATTAAATACTACTTTTAAAACACCACTGTATGAACAGGTTTATCAATGCTTACAATAGCACTGCGCCCTTGTGCTGCTTGTTAATGTTGGAGTGGAGCTGAAAATGGATTACAACACTGCCATCTAGTGGTCAGAGGTTTAAACACAACACACAATGATTCACTGTCTGCCAGTCTGTGTATCGATACTGTGTTTTTGAGAATCGATACAGTATCACCAAACATAATATCCCAATATTCAATATTTTTTATATTTTCTTACACCCCTAATAGTCGTACTCCCGAGCTGAATTAATGAACTTCCTCCCGTCCTGCTGAACGCTGCTAGAAGAACTGACCATCAGGTTCCTCTTCTTCACCCATCACCCACCAGCTCTCCTGTCCAACTGCAACTACACCCTCAATTACATCACAGTGCCATCCAGATGTACCAGCATTGAGATAGGATGGGATAGGAGGTTTCAGTTCACGCCCACTGTTCATAAAGACTCTAAATTTTCTAAGGCTTTTACCATCCAGACTTCAAACAGAGACTCTCTCAGCTTTTCATTGGTATTGATCTTAAAGGGAACCCTTGTAACACTTGTAAGCCTTAATATGGTGTAATGACTCTAAATTGTTAAGATACGTTGTAAAAATCACTAAAAGTATCAGATTTATTTATAAATTAACACTTTTATTTCTAAATATTTAACAATGCCTGCTGGGTAGATGAGGTCAGATGGTTTCAGGTCTGAACTGGACTGTGGTGTGAAGGAGTGAGTGTTAGTTACTAATCTAGCTTAAAGAAAACCATGTACATTGTGTTGTTGATGTTGTTTCAGTGAAAGGCAGTGTGAAGACTGATATTAGTCTAAACAGCTTCACAAACATAAACAAGGAGAATAGTTAGTGAAGCAGCGTGTGGACCAACACAGCTACCCAAAGACCCCCGCTCTGCTCTCCTCACTTCAGTCTGGATGAGTTGGAGTGGTTCAGTAGACCACCACTGGAGAGAGACTTGACGGAGGCTGTTGGTTTTAAGTTTAGACTAAAACACAATGCAGTCACAGTTTCTCCACACAGGAAGTCCAGAAGCTCCAGATTATGGAGAACCGCGAGAAGAACCGTGAACGTGAACATGCGCTGGACTCTCTCCTGAGAACGTTTAGCGTTAGCGTCAGCTGCTTCTCCTCGTTTGTGGATCCTGAAGGTGAAAGTCCAGTCTTAGTTGTGAACATACTACTTCACTAATAAAGGAGTGTGAAGCTCAGAGACACTCCCGTTCAGTGTATCTAGCTGTTTACTGAGTGTGAATGTTTCCTGCTAGAAAGCGGAGCTCCTTTAACAGACACTCTCCTTCTCCGTCAACACCAACACACAGCTTCACAACAGCTCCAGCACTGTGTCACTCTCTCCTCCACCCTCTCTGTTCACCATTTACACTAACGTGGTGTGTGATGTCACCGCTGATGTCAGAAATGTTGAGTTCTAGTTCAAACTGTAAAGACTGAACAGTAGCATGTTTAGTAGCTAGCTGTGCTCAAGCGTGACGGCCGGTTACTGCAACCATTTGACGTCACTACCCGCTGATCACGTCAGTAGATACAACAATGGAGACCCACGTGCAGCGGATTTTACAGAAAATCTAATAAATCTGATACTTTTAGTGATTTTTAACACAAAATCTAATAAATCTGATACTTTTAGTTATTTTTAACAACGTGTTTAATAATTTAGAGTCATTACATCATATTAAGGCTTACAAGTGTTACCAGTCGAGGACGGGTCTCCCCTTGAGAGTCTTGGTTCCTCCCGAGGTTTCTTCCTCCAGTCGGAGGGAGGTTTTGCTCACAGGGGGATACATGTGGTAACTGAATGCTTTCAAACTCCTGTAAAGCTGCTTTGTGACTACATTGTGGTAAAAAGTGCTACACAAGTAAACATTGCATTACTGGAAAAGCATGAGTGGGGCAAAATACAAGGCAGCCCTTTACAAAACAATGCTAAGAGAACATGCTGAGGTAAGCAGACTGGAGAAGGAGGCACAGCCACAGGTGGGGCGGAGGCTTGCGGAGCTTCCCGAGACTCAAAATAATGAGTAAAGCTTCCATTACTTGTTATGTACTGTAGCCTCAGACCTCACTGACTAAACTGACAAAGCAGATTTCGCCCAAACCAGCGTATCTGTTCAACCACGTTCAGGATAAATAGTCTAAATATAGTTTTTCACTCCAACAGTTTGTGCTGGTGATATTTTTATGATGGATGTAACCGTTATTTTTACACCGTCACCATAAATTGGCAGTGTTTTTTGGAGGCTTTCCAGTTAAACTGGCACCTAATGTGGCAATCACTGGGGGTCCAAGCTAGATAGCTTTAAAGACCTGGAAAGACTAAACGGTTGTTGAATGGTCGGTTTATGGGGGACGTGGGGTCTCAAAGGACGTTTGCCAAAATTCATACACACTGACGTGTTTAATGTTAAGAGTCTGTAAATTAAACATTTCTGCACAATTGCAGGTGGTGTAGTGGTTAGTACGGTGGTGTAGTGGTTAGTACGGTGGTGTAGTGGTTAGTATGGTGGTGTAGTGGTTAGTATGGTAGTGTAGTGGTTAGTACGGTGGTGTAGTGGTTAGTACGGTGGTGTAGTGGTTAGTACGGTGGTGTAGTGGTTAGTATGGTGGTGTAGTGGTTAGTACGGTGGGTGTAGTGGTTAGTACGGTGGTGTAGTGGTTAGTACGGTGGTGTAGTGGTTAGTATGGTGGTGTAGTGGTTAGTATGGTGGTGTAGTGGTCAGTATGGTGGTGTAGTGGTTAGTATGGTGGTGTAGTGGTTAGTATGGTGGTGTAGTGGTTAGTATGGTGGTGTAGTGGTTAGTATGGTGGTGTAGTGGTTAGTACGGTGGTGTAGTGGTCAGTATGGTGGTGTAGTGGTTAGTACGGTGGTGTAGTGGTCAGTATGGTGGTGTAGTGGTTAGTACGGTGGTGTAGTGGTTATTATGGTGGTGTAGTGGTCAGTATGGTGGTGTAGTGGTCAGTATGGTGGTGTAGTGGTTAGTATGGTGGTGTAGTGGTTAGTACGGTGGTGTAGTGGTTAGTATAGTGGTGTAGTGGTTAGTACGGTGGTGTAGTGGTTAGTATAGTGGTGTAGTGGTTAGTACGGTGGTGTAGTGGTCAGTATGGTGGTGTAGTGGTTAGTATGGTGTGTAGTGGTTAGTACGGTGGTGTAGTGGTTAGTACGGTGGTGTAGGTGGTTAGTACGGTGGTGTAGTGGTTAGTATGGTGGTGTAGTGGTTAGTAAGGTGGTGTAGTGGTTAGTACGGTGGTGTAGTGGTTAGTATGGTGTGTGTGTGTGTATGTATGTGTGTGTGTGTGTGTGTGTGTGTGTGTGTGTGTGTGTACAGATTTTGTGAATGGTAGTATCTCCTGCTAGACCTCCCACTGCGTGTGTGTTGGAGATAAAGCTCTCGCTCTTCACCTCCTCGGCTTATCAGATGCCTCGCTAAACTGTGTGATCTCATAATCCATGCGATCTGTGATCCACGTTTGCCCGATAATGCCGCGCTCTCACCTGACTAGCCGTAGCGCTAATCCGTGTTGTCAGTGTGTCACGCTCTTGTGTTCTTTACCTTCTTCCTGTGCTTTTCCGTTCAGTCCAGAGAGTTGTCGGATTAGTTCACGTCACTTCCAGGTCACTCCGGTGTGAACAGGCTCTGCAGGAGATTCCTCGCCCTCTGCTCCTCAGTGTAAATATATAAACCCATATTAACCTACCACTTTATCAGAAACCCCCCACCGTCTGCTTAACTGATGGGCTCCACCTACCTTGTACGTAAACGTCTTACCTAGAGATGGAAAGATCGATCGGCTATGTATCGGTATCGGCCGATATTTCTCCAATGTAGCCGATCCCGAGAGCTGATCAATGGTGTTAAACAAATGAGCCTAATTTCTGTATTTCCAGCTACAGCTTCATCCAGGAAGAGGAGCCCCCGTGAAACCCCCCTCCAGGCTATGTAACTCCACCTAGTGGTTCAGATAGGAATTGCAGGGACCTGGCTGGAGGGGGTTTCACGCAGGGCTCCTCTTCCTGGATGAAACACTAGCTGGAAATACAGAAATTATGCTCATTTGTTTAACACCATCGATCAGCTCTCGGGATCGGCTGATCATCGATCACATATTTTGATAAAAGATTGGCCGATACATAGCTGATCAATCCTTCCATCTCTAGTGTTTTTTATAGGAAGTGTTAACTTCTTTTGGTAAAAACTTTCCCTCAAATGCAGACTATAGTAAAATATCCCTCTTTTTATAGTTGGAAACTCTGGAATGTGGGCTGAAATAAAAGGTGTGGAATTTGCGCTTTATATGCATTTTTGTTTTTGCTTTATAAGCTACAAATTAAAAAAATCTGTTAGAAAAGCACGTAAGAAGCAGTTGGAAGGCGTGTCCCCCGTGAGGTTTAGTACACAGGAGAGCCGGTGACGAGGAATTAGAGTCTCGGAGTACGACATTCCCTTTTACCTCTGTTCTCCTGTTTTCTCTGCTGTTCGGAATGTGTGTGCGTTTCCCGGCGAGTGCCGAAACAAGGAAGCATCACGCCGCTCTGCGTTTCTCACTTGGATCCTGAAAAGCCGCCGCCCGCTCCTCGGATGCGCTCGTGAGATGAGGGAGTCGGCGGTCTTTTCAGCTCTGGAGACGGAAATAGAACGGAGAACGGCGGATGTGAGTGGAGGTAATTATGACATGAATGTACCCCACTCCAGCCCTCAGCCCGGAGAGAGAGAGAGAGAGAGAGAGAGAGAGAGAGGAGAGAGAGAGAGAGAGAGAGAGAGAGAGAGAGAGGAGAGAGAGAGAGAGAGAGAGAGAGAGAGGAGAGAGAGGAGAGAGAGAGAGAGAGAGGAGAGAGAGAGAGAGAGAGGAGAGAGAGAGAGAGAGAGAGAGAGAGAGGGTGAAAAGAAGAGGAGAGGGGGATGAATAGCTGTACTGATTATGGAGGACAGGATGGAGGGATGAAAGACAAGAAGCACTCACATGTGTACAGTTGTGGGGGGCGGGGTTGCGGGGGGTGGGGTGATGTCAGCGGTGGTAAAATCTGAGCGCTGCAGTGGGCCGGTCATCCGTCCTTATCAAAGAGAAAAACGCCGGACCCTGAAAAAACATCCATACACCCACCCCACACGGCTAACTCCATCTGGACCACAGGACCAGAGCAATGCAGTTCACTGCATGCCCCACTGGTAACGGCACGTTCCACTGGTAACTGAACAATCCACTGATAACCGCACTTCACTGGTATCTGCACAGCTCTACTGGCTCCACAGTGCCCTACTGGCTCCACAGTGTCCTTCAGGCTCCACAGTGTCCTACTGGCTCCACAGTGCCCTACAGGCTCCACAGTGCCCTACAGGCTCCACAGTGTCCTACTGGCTCCACAGTGCCCTACAGGCTCCACAGTGCCCTACAGGCTCCACAGTGCCCTACTGGCTCCACAGTGCTCTACAGGCTCCACAGTGCTCTAATGGCTCTACAGGCTCCACAGTGCTCTACTGGCTCCACAGTGCCCTACAGGCTCCACAGTGCCCTACTGGCTCCACAGTGCTCTACAGGCTCCACAGTGCTCTAATGGCTCTACAGGCTCCACAGTGCTCTACTGGCTCCACAGTGCCCTACAGGCTCCACAGTGCCCTACTGGCTCCACAGTGCTCTACAGGCTCCACAGTGCTCTACTGGCTCCACAGTGCTCTACAGGCTCCACAGTGCTCTACAGGCTCCACAGTGCTCTACTGGCTCCACAGTGCTCTACAGGCTCCACAGTGCTCTACTGGCTCCACAGTGCCCTACTGGCTCCACAGTGCTCTACTGGCTCCACAGTGCCCTACTGGCTCCACAGTGCCCTACTGGCTCCACAGTGCCCTTCTGGCTCCACAGTGCCCTACTGGCTCCACAATGCCCTACAGGCTCCACAGTGCTCTACTGGCTCCACAGTGCCCTACTGGCTCCACAGTGCCCTACAGGCTCCACAGTGCCCTACTGGCTCCACAGTGTCCTTCAGGCTCCACAGTGTCCTTCAGGCTCCACAGTGCACTACAGGCTCCACAGTGCTCTACTGGCTCCACAGTGCCCTACAGCCTCCACAGTGCCCTACAGCCTCCACAGTGTCCTACAGGCTTTTGTCCCGTACAGGAAGGTTTGGATCGTGGAGTGAAGTTTCTGCTCCTGTCGGAGCTTCTTGTTCTGTATCTGAAGTGTGATGTTAGTCACTCCTGCTGGTTCTCTGCTGAGAGGCTGCTCCTAATCCAGTGATGGCGACTTTCTCAGCGTGTAATATTCTTCTAAAAACAATTTCCTTCAGGATTCATCCCGTCTCTGTCTTCGCGACACCTATTCCGAGACTCTCCCGCCGTAATTGACGAATGCATGTGAAGGTTAGCAGCGGATATTATTTCAACATCCAGTGAAATTTCATTTTGCTCAGGCAATATTTGCGCGGCTCGTCCTTTCCCATCGTAACGAGCGTCATAATGATGTATAATTTTGATCAATTCAGCACTTTTTCACTCATGGAGCTGTCTTGCGGCCCCGCAGTCATTATCCACGTATAAATATTTATGAGCTTGGCATATAGGAACGCAGTATGAAGTACGGGTGGTACATACCAAATGAGTTATGCTAATGTTCTCCGGGACTCCGTCGGCTTGGCATATTACTTTCTAGGATTGATTTGGCTTGACGGCCCGCGTTCGTCTGCGAGCTCTCTCATTGTTCAGGAGTGAATGGCGTGGAGATAAAGATCAAAGTGAGAGCTCTTCGGGAGTTGGCCTTTGTGTGGCTGTGTGTTCAGAAGTGTTCAGCCAGAACTGATAACCTGGTAATTAACGTGATGCATGTCTCACATCAGCTTTATCGTAATAACCTTTAATCAGATCCTTCAGCTTCCACTGAGAACATCTCACATCTGGAGTTTCCACATACTTCACTTCCAGCTGTTATGTACACGTATCTGTGATT
>CM038716.1:12825273-12842773 GCA_021613375.1 Megaleporinus macrocephalus
TGGTGTAGTGTGGTTAGTACGGTGGTGTAGTGGTTAGATACGGTGGTGTAGTGGTTGGTACGGTGGTTCTATTAGTTAGTATGGCGGTGCTAGTGGTTAGTATGGTGGTGTAGTGGTCAGTATGGTGGTGTAGTGGTTAGTATGGTGGGTGTAGTGGTTAGTACGATGGTGTAGTGGTTAGTACGGTGGTGTAGGTGGTTAGTATGGTGGTGTAGTGGTTAGTATGATGGTGTAGTGGTTAGTATGGTGGTGTAGTGGTCAGTACGGTGGTGTAGTGGTTAGTACGGTGGTTGTAGTAGTTAGTATGGTGGTGTAGTGGTTAGTACGGTGGTGTAGTGGTTAGTACGGTGGTGTAGTGGTTAGTACGGTGGTGTAGTGGTTAGTATGGTGGTGTAGTGGTTAGTACGGTGGTGTAGTGGTTAGTACGGTGGTGTAGCGGTAAGTACGGTGGTGTAGCGGTTAGCACGATGGGGTAGAGGTTAGTGCGGTGGTGTAGTGGTTAGTACGGTGATGTAGTGGTTAGTACGGTGGTGTAGTGGTTAGTATGGTGGTGTAGGGGTTAGTATGGTGGTGTAGTGGTCAGTATGGTGGTGTAGTTGTCAGTACGATGGTGTAGTGGTTAGTACGGTGGTGTAGTGGTTAATACGGTGGTGTAGTGGTTAGTATGGTGGTGTAGTGGTTAGTATGATGGTGTAGTGGTTAGTATGGTGGTGTAGTGGTTAGTACGGTGGTGTAGTAGTTAGTATGGTGGTGTAGTGGTTAGTACGATGCTGTAGTGGTTAGTATGGTGGTGTAGTGGTTAGTACGGTGGTGTAGTGGTTAGTACGGTGGTGTAGCGGTAAGTACGGTGGTGTAGCGGTTAGCACGATGGTGTAGAGGTTAGTGCGGTGGTGTAGTGGTTAGTACGGTGATGTAGTGGTTAGTACGGTGGTGTAGTAGTTAGTATGGTGGTGTAGTGGTTAGTATGGTGGTGTAGTGGTTAGTATGGTGGTGTAGGGGTTAGTACGGTGGTGTAGTGGTTAGTATGGTGGTGTAGGGGTTAGTACGGTGGTGTAGGGGTTAGTATGGTGGTGTAGTGGTTAGTACGGTGGTGTAGTGGTTAGTACGATGGTGTAGTGGTCAGTATGGTGGTGTAGTGGTCAGTATGGTGGTGTAGTGGTCAGTACGATGGTGTAGTGGTTAGTACGGTGGTGTAGTGGTTAGTACGGTGGTGTAGTGGTCAGTATGGTGGTGTAGTGGTTAGTATGGTGAGTAGTGGTTAGTACGGTGGTGTAGTGGTTAGTACGATGGTGTAGTGGTTAGTATGGTGGTGTAGTGGTTAGTACGGTGGTGTAGTGGTTAGTATGGTGGTGTAGTGGTTAGTACAATGGTGTAGTGGTTAGTATGGTGGTGTAGTAGTTAGTATGATGGTGTAGTGGTTAGTATGGTGGTGTAGTGGTTAGTATGGTGGTGTAGTGGTTAGTATGTTGGTGTAGTGGTTAGTATGTTGGTGTAGTGGTTAGTATGGTGGTGTAGTGGTTAGTATGGTGGTGTAGTGGTTAGTATGGTGGTGTAGTGGTTAGTATGGTGGTGTAGTGGTTAGTATGGTGATGTAGTGTTAGTATGGTGGTGTAGTGGTTAGTATGGTGGTGTAGTGGTTAGTATGGTGGTGTAGTGGTTAGTATGGTGGTGTAGTGGTTAGTATGGTGGTGTAGTGGTTAGTGTGGTGGTGTAGTGGTTAGTGTGGTGGTGTAGTGGTTAGTATGGTGGTGTAGTGGTCCTCTCCATGGTGTACCCCACCTTCGCCTGATGCTCCAGCCCCACGGTGACCCTGATTAGCAGGATAAAGTGGAGGATAGTGAATATTGGATGGACGGATGTTTAGTTAGGTGTGTCTAAACTTTTGACGGGTGGTGTTGCTGGCTGTCTAGATATCTTTCCTCACTTCTTCATTCTTATTGGCTGGTTGAAAGACCCTCAGGGGTCCGTTTCATGCTGCGTAAAGAGAGAACGGTTGTTTTCTTTATGGTTTTGTTCAGCAGCCGAAGTAAGGGTAGCTCTATCCTGGTTGTGGTTTATTAGACGATAGATCAGCGGCCAGTCTGGCTGTCAGTATTCCCAGCGTTCCCAGTGGCTGTGTAAAGCGTGTTGGGGGGGCTGCAGTGAGAGAACACTGATACACTGAATGAGTTCTGCACTACAGGACTGAGATCATCACACTCTCCGCTTGTAGGCCAGGATTCCAGAGGAAGGTTGGGTTTAAGACGTGTGTGAGGGGCAGAGAGGGGCGGGAGGCTGGTGCAGCGCTCGCTGGTGCAGAGCAGCCTGAGGGACTGAGCCGCTCACCTTGGCTAACAATAGGACAGTAAGAATTAGTGCTGCTCTATACCTCGACTGGGAATCACCATATGGAGCGACTCGCACGGCCCGGAGGCGCAGCTCCACTGCGGATGTTCGTTTGTGTGCGTGTGTGTGTGTGTGTGTGTTTCTGATTTCTTAGACCGCGGTATGAGTGATATGTAACTGTCGCCATGGCAACCACTACCGGCATCCCAGCATCCGTGAAGCCGTCCCTGAGCCGCATTGTGTTACCTGTGATTGACGCATGAGAAGAGAGCCCCATTCACCGATGGAGATGCTGATGGAGGAGCACGGCGGCCTCCGTTGTTGCTCACGTTCGGTAATCTCCTCCAGCGCAGCCGCCTCGCCGGTTTGGCGGAGCTGATGATCGTTTATCGGTTGCACGTTTGCCTTTGTGTCCTCTCACTGTAATACCCAGCATGCATCTCATAGATAAGTCGTGTGGTGCTCAACACGGCCGGCCACTGATCCTGACAGAGGCTGATAAGCACGTCTGGGGAGCCGGCTAGCACGAGCTGTACGGCGTCATGGTCAAGGAGTCTTTCAAACAGCTGGCCAGTAAGCATTTGTGGTTGCCTGGAAGGCTGTTTTCCTGTTCTCTAGCAGCGATTGTGCCACCACCGTGAGAGTAGGTGTGTTGGAGAGCATCTGTGAACAGCAATTTTCATGTCAGGTCAGGACTTGGACCGGGCCATTCTAGCACATGAATATTCTTTGATCTAAACTATTCCACCGTAGCTCTGGCTGTACGTTTAGGGTCATCGTCTTGCTGGAAGGTGAATCCAGCCCTATATATTCAGCTCCATCCACCTTCCCATCAACTCTGACCAGCTTCCTTGCTGAAGAAAAGAATCCCCACAGCATGATGCTGCCACCACCGTGCTTCCCAGTGGGGCTGGTGTGTTCAGGGCGATGAGCAGTGTTACTTTCCCGTCACACACAGCGCTGGGTATTTAGGCCAAAACGTTCAGCTTTGGTCTCGTCTGACCAGACCACGTTCTCCTACGTTTGCTGTGTCCCCTACATGGCTTGTGGTTAACTGTCTTACTTTCAACAATGGCCAGATTTGTGGAGGACACAACTTATAGTTGTCCTGTGGACAGGTTCTTCCACCTGAGCTGTGGATTTCTGACCATGGGCCTCCTGGCTGCTTCTCTGACCAGTGCTCGTCAGTTTGGGTGGACGGTCATGTCTTGGTAGGTTTGCAGTTGTAGAATGGATGATGGACTGAACAGTGCTCCTTGAAATGCTCAAAGTTTGGGATATGTTTTTATAACCTAACCTTCTTTAAACTTCTCCAAAACTGACCTGTCTCTGACCTGTCTGGTGAGTTCCTTGGTCTTCATGATACTAGTGTTCTCTAACAAACTGCTGAGGGTTCGGGTTAGCTTAGGTGTTGTTATCCTGAGACTAGATCACACACAGCTGGACTCTATTAACTAATTAAGACTTCTGAAGGCAATTGATTGCACTGGATTTTAGTTTTAGTTTTTTTGGACTATCAGAGTAAAGTTAAGGGACGTACTCGTAGCCTAGAGACGATAACAACAGCCGTATCACAGCCGGAGTGCTGACTGGTGGAGTATAAGCTACCTCTGTGTGTACATTAGCCTTATAGCTCAAACAATAGAAGCAGAGAAACATGATGGTCTGATTGACCTGATCTGGGGTCAGTTAGGAAACTCCACACGCTGTACCCGCCCATCTGACCATGCACTTCTATATGAGCCTCGAGTTAGAGCCATTCATCATCATCATCATCATCATCATCATCATCATCTCTCTCTGAGACACTTCAAAAAGAACCCAAGCAGCAAAAAGCATTGGGAGCAGCTCCGCTCGGCCGAGGGGCCGCATTGTCCGGCGCCGGCCCCTCTCTGCGGCTCTCAGACGTCGGGGGTCATCGGAATAAACACGCCCGCTTTTGTCTCGCTGACGTTTTGCTGAACACGGAGAGCGAGCGCTTCAGAAGCCGACTTTCTGCTGAACAAACCATAAAAAGATGTGTGCTAACTGGCCACTTTATTAGAAACACCCCCCTTGTATGTCCACAAACTGGCCGCTTTATTAGAAACACCCACCTTGTACGTCCACTAACTGGCCACTTTATTAAAAACACCTACCTTGTACTTTCACTAACTGGCCACTTTATTAGAAACACCCACCTTGTACTTCCACAAACTGGCCACTTTATTAGAAACACCAACCTTGTACTTCCACAAACTGGCCACTTTATTAGAAACACCTACCTTGTACTTCCACTATCTGGCCACTTTATTAGAAACACCCACCTTGTACTTCCACAAACTGGCCACTTTATTAGAAACACCCACCTTGTACTTATACTAACTGGCCACTTTATTAGAAACACCCACCTTGTACTTCCACAAACTGGCCACTTTATTAGAAACACCCCCTTGTACTTCCACAAACTGGCCACTTTATTAGAAACACCCACCTTGTACTTACACTAACTGGCCACTTTATTAGAAACACCCACCTTGTACTTCCACTAACTGGCCAGTCTATTAGAAACACCCACCTTGTACTTCCACTAACTGGCCACTTTATTAGAAACACCCACCTTGTACTTCCACTAACTGGCCACTTTATTAGAAACACCCACCTTGTACTTCCACTAACTGGCCACTTTATTAGAAACACCCACCTTGTGCTTCCACTAACTGGCCACTTTATTAGAAACACCCACCTTGTACTTCCACTAACTGGCCACTTTATTAGAAACACCCACCTTGTACTTCCACAAACTGGCCACTTTATTAGAAACACCCACCTTGTACTTATACTAACTGGCCACTTTTTTAGAAACACCAACCTTGTACTTTCACTAACTGGCCACTTTATTAGAAACACCCACCTTGTACTTCCACTAACTGGCCACTTTATTAGAAACACCCACCTTGTACTTCCACTAACTGGCCACTTTATTAGAAACACCCACCTTGTACTTATACTAACTGGCCACTTTTTTAGAAACACCCACCTTGTACTTTCACTAACTGGCCCGTATGTTAAACATGTAACAGTTGAGAGTTTAACTATGTCTGCAGCTCCACCTAGTGGACAGAGCTGGTAGCTGATCAGTTGGCACGTTGGTCCGCGGCTGTGTTGGGACGCTGTAGGAGGACTCCGCCCTCAGGCGCTGCATTCTTCATCATCATCATCATCATCATCATCATCATCATCATCTCTCTCTGAGACACGCCGATAAGATCCAAAGCAGCAAAAAGCATTAGGAGCAGCTCCGCTCGGCCGAGGGGCCGCATTGTCCGGCGCCGGCCCCTCTCTGCGGCTCTCAGACGTCGGGGGTCATCGGAATAAACACGCCCGCTTTTGTCTTGCTGACGTGCGGACGCGGCGTTTTGCTGAACACGGCGAGGGAGGGAGGGAGGGAGGGAGGAAGGGAGGGAGGGAGGGAGGGAGGGAGGGAGCGAGGGAAGGAGGGAGGGAGGGAGCGAGGGAAGGAGGGAGGGAGGGAGCGAGGGAGGGAGAGCTCCAGAAGTCGACTTTCTGCTGAACAAAATATAAAAAGATGAAATGAGTCTCCCCAGCGCGGCGAGCGGGGAGGTGCTGAGGCAGCGTTTGGCCCGGAACACAGTGGAGGCGCGGGAGGCGCGGGAGGAGCGAGGGAGGAGCGAGGGAGGAGCGAGGGAGCGCGAAGGGGGTTTTGGTGCAGCGTAATTGAAAAGCTGATTCTGTTACGTTACAGATCTCCTCACTGCTCCTGCTCTCACGCCTCACAATAACATACACCAATAGGCTGGGCTGTGACCTGCAGATGGAGGGCTGGGAGTGATTCTACACATAGGGGGCGCTATCACACTCTGTCAGAGCGTCTCTGGATTACATCGTTTGCAGCCACTCAGAATCAGTTGAACTGAGAACCGCGAGGAGCTTATCTAGTACCCAAAGTTCCAGTTTCTTGTAGCTGTAGTTTTAAACCAGTGACCAGTCACATCACCCCCAGACCAACTGTTCACTCTACAATACTCACTCCTACCGAGCACACGAGGGTGAAGCAGCTCGTTCACCAGTTTTCCTGTTCCACCTTAAACAGTGCAGCAGGAGCCAGAACGTACCTGCACCTCCATTTAAGGTGGAAACAGGAGAACTGGTGAATGAGAAGCTGAGCTGATGGCGCTGGTGGTCAGTAGGAGTGAGTATTGTAGAGTGTAAGGGTGATCTGGGGGTGAACACTGTTCTTCACACACTGCCTCCATCTCCTCCACTCTGTTCTTCACCTCCGTCTCCTCTACTCTGTTCTTCACCTCCGTCTCCTCCACTCTGTTCTTCACCTCCATCTCCTTCACTCTGTTCCTCACCTCCATCTCCTTCACTCTGTTCCTCACCTCCATCTCCTCCACTCTGTTCTTCACCTCCATCTCCTTCACTCTGTTCCTCACCTCCATCTCCTCCACTCTGTTCTTCACCTCCATCTCCTCCACTCTGTTCTTCACCTCCATCTCCTCCACTCTGTTCCTCACCTCCATCTCCTCCACTCTGTTCTTCACCTCCATCTCCTCCACTCTGTTCTTCACCTCCGTCTCCTCCACTCTGTTCTTCACCTCCGTCTCCTCCACTCTGTTCTTCACCTCCGTCTCCTCCACTCTGTTCTTCACCTCCATCTCCTCTACTCTGTCCTTCACCTCCATCTCCTCCCCTGTTCTTCACCTCCATCTCCTCCACTCTGTCCCTCACCTCCATCTCCTCCACTCTGTCCCTCACCTTCATCTCCTCCACTCTGTTTCTCACCTCCATCTCCTCCAATCTGTTCTTCACCTCCATCTCCTCTACTCTGTCCTTCACCTCCATCTCCTCCACTCTGTTCCTCACCTCCGTCTCCTCCACTTTGTTCCTCACCTCCATCTCCTCCACTCTGTTCCTCACCTCCATCTCCTCCACTCTGTTCTTCACCTCCGTCTCCTCCACTCTGTTCTTCACCTCCGTCTCCTCCACTCTGTTCTTCACCTCCGTCTCCTCCACTCTGTTCTTCACCTCTATCTCCTCCACTCTGTTCTTCACCTCCATCTCCTCCACTCTGTTCCTCACCTCCATCTCCTCCACTCTGTTCCTCACACCCAAACATCATGGTTTCATTTAACATACAGCCTCCAAAGCAGATCCTCAACCTCTAATCCACGGACATGCTGACCTGTACTCCTCTATTTGTCGTTTATTCATCCCTCGTTCCTTGAACACTGCTTGACCTGTGAAACCATCCAGTGTTTCCTTCAGGAGATACACTTCTCTAGTTTTTATTATTATGTAAACACAACAGCTTTAAACTTTCTCTAAAATTCCTGGAACGTAATTTTCTTACACTGACCTGCCGCCACAATTCCAGCCCCAGTTCTTCCGTCCCGCTGACTGAGGCGGCTCCGAGTCAACCTGACCTCCGTCTGCAGCCCTTCATGTTCGTCTGTCGCGCTGGTCACTCGCGCCATGCGCGAGTCCCGCCCTTTGACCTCCACCCCCCGACGATGGGAATGTGTCACCCCACCGTCGGCATGTCCAGCGGAGGTGGAATGTCAGATGTGCTGCCAGCTGGAATCGTAAATCTGCTTTCTCGCTGTACTCGGCATGTCAGGAGTGAAAGTGGGGACGGTGTCTGTCCACGAGGCGACTGGAGAGACGGGAGTGAGAGATCAACGTCCCACGTATTCCAGTTTAGATCATCACCGTCCAAAGAAGAGCAGACATCAGAACAGGACCTTCACAGGAGAGGACAACAACAGTCCTCACCTTCAGTGTAGTCCACGTGAGGAGGTTTTATTCAGAGTTCCTATTCATGCTATTCTCCATGATATATTCATGATACCTCCATCTCCTCCACACTGTTCTTCACCTCCATCTCCTCCACACTGTTCTTCACCTCCATCTCCTCCACACTGTTCTTCACCTCCATCTCCTCCACACTGTTCTTCAAGCACTGCCTCCATCTTCTCCACACTGTTCTTCACCTCCATCTCCTCCACACTGTTCTTCACCTCCATCTCCTCCACACTGTTCTTCAAGCACTGCCTCCATCTTCTCCTGGCCAGTTAGTTCTATTGGTCCATTCATCATGAAATTCCCACACACTGTAAACGACCATTGGCGTGTTCAAAGATGTAGAAAACTCAAAATTAATACTTGTTTTTCATTGGACAGCAACGACATGTTAAAGAGCTGGAATACGGGTGGAGTGGTGGGTTTTCTGGAGTAGAGCAGCTCTTAGCTCTGGAGAGGCTGTGTTTCTTCTCGCCATGATTTTTACCCAATGAACAAGTATTAACAAGTATCTCCAGCAAGTTCAGTCAAATACAGACCTACATCCTTTACTGCTGTTCACGTATATTAGTGAGTAACAGGATCTAGTGTTTTTCAGATTTATCCCTGTTTAGGCCTAATTTTGGGTTTTAGTTCATGATCTTTTGTTGGCAGTGTCCTCTGGTTGTGGCTAAGATTGGCAGCTCCTCCAACACTGGAGCTGTAACCATAGACATCTTTATAGAAAACAAAATATCCCACAGTTTCAGAACCATTAATTATTCAAATCAGATATAATTTCCCAACCTGTCCATGTAAACAGGAGAAGGAGCCTCGCCACTGCTGGGAATATCCGCCACCAGCAACGGGAGGCTCCTTATCTATAGGAGGGACGGAGGTGCCGTGAGCGATGGGCTATTTTTACTCTGACAATATGGGTCGCCGGCCAAGTGTTGCAGGGTTACGTGCCAGATCCGCCCAGGTGGTTGCCAGGGAAAGGCCGGGGAATGGTGGGGAGACTGCCAGGAGCACAACAGGGCTGAGATCAGACAGGCTTTTCAAAGATCTTGCTTCTCAAGCAGATCAAAGAGGCCTAGCGTCAGGATTCTCCCAGCACAACACTTCAGGAGGAGCATGAAAAAGGTCTTCATGTCGTCAGTAAATAAAATATAAGGGTTTCAGGTACAAGGTGTATTTCTGCTGATCTGAGGAAACTGACACGAACACGGAACAGTTTAACCCACTTTTAAAACAACTGCTGCTCTAGTGGTGAAGTCGGACGGAGAGATGTTCAGATAATAATTCACAGTGTGATGAAAGGCTTTGTGAAGATGAGCCTCATCAGCTTTCATCTAATGCAGCGTCATCACCGAAACACGGGTCGCCGTCAACGTAACCCTCACCTACACAACGTAACCCTCACCTACACAACGTAACCCTCACCTACACAACGTAACCCTCACCTACACAACGTAACCCTCACCTACACAACGTAACCCTCACCTACACAACATAACCCCTTATCTACACAACGTAACCCTCACCTACACAACGTAACCCTCACCTACACAACGTAACCCTCACCTACACAACGTAACCCTCACCTACACAACGTAACCCTCACCTACACAACATAACCCCTTATCTACACAACGTAACCCTCACCTACACAACATAACCCTCACCTACACCACGTAACCCTCACCTACACAACGTAACCCTCACCTACACAACGTAACCCTCACCTACACCACGTAACCCTCACCTACACAACGTAACCCTCACCTACACAACATAACCCCTTATCTACACAACGTAACCCTTATCTACACAACGTAACCCTCACCTACACCACGTAACCCTCACCTACACAACGTAACCCTCACCTACACAACGTAACCCTCACCTACACAACGTAACCCTCACCTACACAACGTAACCCTCACCTACACAACGTAACCCTCACCTACACAACGTAACCCTCATCTACACAACGTAACCCTCACCTACACAACGTAACCCTCATCTACACAACGTAACCCTCACCTACACAACGTAACCCTCATCTACACAACGTAACCCTCACCTACACAACGTAACCCTCACCTACACAACGTAACCCTCACCTACACAACGTAACCCTCATCTACACAACGTAACCCTCACCTACACAACGTAACCCTCACCTACACAACGTAACCCTCATCTACACAACGTAACCCTCACCTACACAACGTAACCCTCATCTACACAACGTAACCCTCACCTACACAACGTAACCCTCACCTACACAACGTAACCCTCACCTACACAACGTAACCCTCATCTACACAACGTAACCCTCACCTACACAACGTAACCCTCACCTACACAACGTAAC
Organism: Megaleporinus macrocephalus; assembly: GCA_021613375.1. Classification (NCBI taxonomy): domain Eukaryota; kingdom Metazoa; phylum Chordata; class Actinopteri; order Characiformes; family Anostomidae; genus Megaleporinus; species Megaleporinus macrocephalus. The sequence goes on from CM038716.1 coordinate 12,835,763, forward strand.
CCTCACCTACACAACGTAACCCTCACCTACACAACATAACCCCTTATCTACACAACGTAACCCTCACCTACACAACGTAACCCTCACCTACACAACGTAACCCTCACCTACACAACATAACCCCTTATCTACACAACGTAACCCTCACCTACACCACGTAACCCTCACCTACACAACGTAACCCTCATCTACACAACGTAACCCTCACCTACACCACGTAACCCTCACCTACACAACGTAACCCTCACCTACACAACGTAACCCTCACCTACACCACGTAACCCTCATCTACACAACGTAACCCTCACCTACACAACGTAACCCTCACCTACACAACGTAACCCTCACCTACACCTTCAGTAACATATACTCCCAACAACACACTCCCTGCTCATCATCCATCATTCCAAAACACTTCAACTCCATGTACTTCCACTAACTGGCCACTTTATTAGAAACACCCACCTTGTGCTTTCACTAACTGGCCACTTTATTAGAAACACCAACCTTGTCCTTCATTAACTGGCCACTTTATTAGAAACACCAACCTTGTCCTTTATTAACTGGCCACTTTATTAGAAACACCAACCTTGTCCTTTATTAACTGGCCACTTTATTAGAAACACCCCCTTGTACTTACACTATCTGGCCACTTTATTAGAAACACCAACCTTGTACTTACACTAACTGGCCACTTTATTAGAAACACACAGCTTGTGCTTCCACTAACTGGCCACTTTATTAGAAACACCCACCTTGTACTTACACTAACTGGCCACTTTATTAGAAACACCCACCTTGTACTTCCATTAACTGGCCACTTTATTAGAAACACAAACCTTGTCCTTTATTAACTGGCCACTTTATTAGAAACACCCCCTTGTGCTTCCACTAACTGGCCACTTTATTAGAAACACCCACCTTGAACTTATACTAACTGGCCAATTTATTAGAAACACCAACCTTGTGCATTCACTAAGTGATCACTTTATTAGAAACACCCACATTATGCTTCCGCTAAGTGGCCACTTTATTAGAAACACCCACCTTGTGCTTCCACTAACTGGCCAGTATATCATGTGACAGTTGAGAGTTTAACCATATCTGCAGCTCCACCTAGTGGACAGAGCTGGTAGCTGATCAGTTGGGACGTTGTCCCGCGGCTGTGTTGGGACGCTGTGGGCGGGGAAGTCTTCGCCCTCGGGCGCTGCATTAACCTGCTGGGGAAGGAGCTTTACCTGCAGGCAGTCCCACAGGCCTGCCGAGAGGTCCACAGCAGGAGATACACACTGCTCCCAGATCAGCTGCAGCCCTTTAACATGCTGACAGCAGGAGGGAGCGCTGGTCTGGAACCAGAGCGGGAAGGCAGTTTAAAAACCCGGAGGAGAAACAGGCCTGGTCACGCGAATAAGCTGACTAAGTACCTCCAGACTGACGAGGCAGCGCGGGGGTGACGTCTGAGGCGGGAGCTGATGTTCTGAGACGAGGATGAGTAGGTTTGAGGATGAAGATGAAAGGCTAATGTCAGAGTTTGTTATTGTAGTGTAAGTTTTAGTTTTGTAGCATTATTACATCATCAGGAACGTTTACCTACACCTTACATTCTCAGTTCTGTGTTTCTGACGACTCTCGTTCTCGTGTGTTGTGACCCGTTACCTGTCCCCCGAATACTAATATCCTTCACCTGAGCCTCGATTACCTGCCTGTGTAAACACCTGGTCAGTCTTGGTGAAGTGAAGGTCTCGTTAGCGTCTCCTCTCTCTCTTGTTTTGATCTGTTGGTTAGCTCACCTGGTTGTTGTGCTCTGGTGTGACCGGGGTGTTCTGAACATTAGGGAACCAGATTTGTGTGTGTGGGTGGGTGTGTGGGTGTGTGTGTGTGTGTGTGGGTGTGTGTGTGTGTGGGGGGGTGTTTCACTGCCCCCTAGTATGTGGGGGTGTGTGTTGGCGTGTGTCTATGTTCACTAGTGTGTGTGTGGGTATGTGGGTGTTTCACTGCCCCTTGTGTGTCTGTTCACTAGGCTGTCACTACTCTGTTAGTGTGTGCGTGTCTGTGTGTATGTGTGTGCTCACCAATGTGTGTTAGTGTGTGTATGTGGGTATTCCACTGCCCCTAGAGTGTGTGTATGTGTGTGTGCATGTTTGTGTGCTCACTAACGTTTGTCACTAGTGTGTGTGTTTCACTAATGTGTGAGTGTTCACTATTGTGTGTGTTTTACTAATGTGTGTGTGTTCACTAGTGTGTGTGTATGTATGTGTTTTTTCCTAATGTGTGTTAGTGTTTGTGGGGGAGTGTGTGTATGTGGGAGTTTCACTGCCCCTAGAGTGTGTGTGTGCGTGTATGTGTGTGCTCACTAATGTGTCTTAGTGTGTGTGAGTGTGTGTATGTGGGTATTTCACTGTGTTCACTAGTGTGTGTGTGTGTAAGTTTCACTAATGTGCGTGTGTGTTCACTAGTGTGTGTGTTCACTAATGTGTGTGTTCACTAATGTGTATGTGTGTTCACTAGTGTGTGTGTTCACTAGTGTGTGTGTGTGTGTGTGTGTGTTCACTAATGTGTGTGTGTGTTTCACTAATGTGCGTGTGTGTTCACTAGTGTGTGTGTTCACTAATGTGTGTGTGTGTGTGTGTGTTCACTAATGTGTGTGTTCACTAGTGTGTGTGTTCACTAATGTGTGTGTGTGTTCACTAATGTGTGTGTGTGTGTTTACTAGTGTGTGTGTGTTTCACTAATGTGCGTGTGTTCACTAGTGTGTGTGTTCACTAATGTGTGTGTGTGTGTTCACTAATGTGTGTGTGTGTGTGTTCACTAGTGTGTGTGTGTTCACTAATGTGTGTGTGTGTTCACTAGTGTGTGTGTGTGTGTGTGTTCACTAATGTGTGTGTGTGTGTTTCACTAATGTGCGTGTGTGTTCACTAGTGTGTGTGTTCACTAATGTGTGTGTGTGTGTGTTCACTAATGTGTGTGTTCACTAGTGTGTGTGTTCACTAATGTGTGTGTGTGTTCACTAATGTGTGTGTGTGTGTTTACTAGTGTGTGTGTGTTTCACTAATGTGCGTGTGTTCACTAGTGTGTGTGTTCACTAATGTGTGTGTGTGTGTTCACTAATGTGTGTGTGTGTGTGTTCACTAGTGTGTGTGTTCACTAATGTGTGTGTGTGTTCACTAGTGTGTGTGTTTCACTAATGTGTGTGTGTGTGTGTGTGTGTTAGGTTGGAAGTTAAGGTTGTTAGAACAGCTCTAATTCAGTTTAAGTTTATTATGAGCTCCATGCAGTGCTGTAGAAGATCCATCTTCATCATTGCTGGTACTCTGCCGCTGCTGAGGGGTCCGCCACTGCTGAGGGGTCCGCCAAAGGGAAACCTACACCGACTGACCTTCGTAATTAAAATAAAGAGCTGATCTACGAGCGAGGGGCAGCGTTACGAACTCTGACGCCTCTCTTTAAAATCACTAAAAAGGAAAAGCAACAACGTTGAGGAGTCACCGTAGAGCTCCAATGCTTCGGTTATCGTCAACGGCAACTGATTATTAGATATTGATCTTGAGTTACTGCTACTGTTTATAGAGCATGTAGGTTTTATTCTTAGCTTCCAGAGAGCATCATCTTCATTTCTGATCAACTACGTTACCCAGAATACCCGACAGGCCTGAAAACCAATAGGCCCAATAGGCTCATGTGGGGGTTTCTGTACTCCAGACGTGGACAGTGGAGCTTTCTATTACTGGCCCTACTGTAACCAGAGGCGGGGTGTGTCCATCAGCTGTGTGTGTGTGAGTGTGTGTGTGAGTGTGTGTGAGTGTGTGTGAGTGAGAGTGAGTGAGTGGCTGAACTGACCTGAACTGGACTGACAGTTGTACAGTCATGCTCCTGTTAAGACCTTGTCCGTCACACTGCTGCTCACTTTCACCCAAAGCCTTCACTGAAATAAAGAAATGAAAACCTTCACCCGTGTGAGGTGTCGCCCAGTCATTGCTGTTATCACAACCAGTATACAGCCAATCACTGCCTCTTATTACTGGAGGCACTGGCTGCAGCGCTACCACCAGTTAGGACGTCAGAAACTGCACTGAAGGCTTTACACCTTCAAGGAACCATCATCATCCATCCATCCATCCATTATCTTCAATTGCTGGAGCCAATCCCAACACCATGGACAGGTCACCAGTCCATCACATGGCCAACACACACTCACACTCACACCTACAGGCAGTTCAGAGTGAGGATCAACCTAACATACATGTGTTTGGACTGTGGGAAGAAAAAAGTCCAAAACATCTCCAGAGTTCAGTCTCAGAAGAAGCACTTTCTTCTATTCACCATCCTACTACACATTCAGTGATGTTGAGGTTCTGGACTGGTCAGTCCATAGTTCTGAGGCCACCAGCAGCTTCTTTGTTTGCTCTTCTCTCAGAGAGGAGCTTCTTGAACATCTACAGCTACACACCCTTTAGATCCACAGTGTTGAGGTGTCTTCTCACAGTGGAAGGACAGACAGAAACACCTGTGCATGGTGTCAGATCTAAAGGTGGAGCTTGAAGTTCTCCTCTCTGGAAGATGGAGACAGGGTATGGCTTGACTCTTGCTTGCTTTTGGTACCAGCTACGTCTGCAGATCAAGTCCAAACATCTCCAAAGTTCAGTCTCAAAAGTTGGTTTAGCATTTTTTGGCTTTCCAAGTACACATTCAGTGATGTTGAGGTTCTGGACTGGTCAGTCCATAGTTCTGAGGCCACCAGCAGCTTCTTTGTTTGCTCTTCTCTCAGTGAGGAGCTTCTTGAACATCTACAGCTACACATCCTTTCAGACCCACAGTGTTGAGGTGTCTTCTCACAGTGGAAGGATAAACATAAACACCTGTGCATGGTGTCAGATCTAAAGGTGGAGCTTGAAGTTCTCCTCTCTGGAAGATGGAGATAGGGTATGGCTTGACTCTTGCTCGCTTTTGGTACCAGCTACTTCTGCAGATCAAGTCCAAACATCTCCAAAGTTCAGTCTCAGAAGTTGGTTTAGCATTTTTTGGCTTTCCAAGTACACATTCAGTGATGTTGAGGTTCTGGACTGGTCAGTCCATAGTTCTGAGGCCACCAGCAGCTTCTTTGTTTGCTCTTCTCTCAGAGAGGAGCTTCTTGAACATCTACAGCTACACATCCTTTCAGACCCACAGTGTTGAGGTGTCTTCTCACAGTGGAAGGACAGACAGAAACACCTGTGCATGGTGTCAGATCTGAAGGTGGAGCTTGAAGTTCTCCTCTCTGGAAGATGGAGACAGGGTATGGCTTGACTCTTGCTCGCTTTTGGTACCAGCTACTTCTGCAGATCAAGTCCAAACATCTCCAAAGTTCAGTCTCAGAAGTTGGTTTAGCATTTTTTGGCTTTCCAAGTACACATTCAGTGATGTTGAGGTTCTGGACTGGTCAGTCCATAGTTCTGAGGCCACCAGCAGCTTCTTTGTTTGCTCTTCTCTCAGTGAGGAGCTTCTTGAACATCTACAGCTACACATCCTTTCAGACCCACAGTGTTGAGGTGTCTTCTCACAGTGGAAGGATAAACATAAACACCTGTGCATGGTGTCAGATCTAAAGGTGGAGCTTGAAGTTCTCCTCTCTGGAAGATGGAGGCAGGGTATGGCTTGACTCTTGCTCGCTTTTGGTACCAGCTACGTCTGCAGATCAAGTCCAAACATCTCCAAAGTTCAGTCTCAGAAGTTGGTTTAGCATTTTTTGGTTTTCCAAGTACACATTCAGTGATGTTGAGGTTCTGGACTGGTCAGTCCATAGTTCTGAGGCCACCAGCAGCTTCTTTGTTTGCTCTTCTCTCAGTGAGGAGCTTCTTGAACATCTACAGCTACACATCCTTTCAGACCCACAGTGTTGAGGTGTCTTCTCACAGTGGAAGGATGAACATAAACACCTGTGCATGGTGTCAGATCTAAAGGTGGAGCTTGAAGTTCTCCTCTCTGGAAGATGGAGATAGGGTATGGCTTGACTCTTGCTCGCTTTTGGTACCAGCTACGTCTGCAGATCAAGTCCAAACATCTCCAAAGTTCAGTCTCAGAAGTTGGTTTAGCATTTTTTGGTTTTCCAAGTACACATTCAGTGATGTTGAGGTTCTGGACTGGTCAGTCCATAGTTCTGAGGCCACCAGCAGCTTCTTTGTTTGCTCTTCTCTCAGTGAGGAGCTTCTTGAACATCTACAGCTACACATCCTTTCAGACCCACAGTGTTGAGGTGTCTTCTCACAGTGGAAGGATGAACATAAACACCTGTGCATGGTGTCAGATCTGAAGGTGGAGCTTGAAGTTCTCCTCTCTGGAAGATGGAGACAGGGTATGGCTTGACTCTTGCTCGCTTTTGGTACCAGCTACGTCTGCAGATCAAGTCCAAACATCTCCAAAGTTCAGTCTCAGAAGTTGGTTTAGCATTTTTTGGCTTTCCAAGTACACATTCAGTGATGTTGAGGTTCTGGACTGGTCAGTCCATAGTTCTGAGGCCACCAGCAGCTTCTTTGTTTGCTCTTCTCTCAGTGAGGAGCTTCTTGAACATCTACAGCTACACATCCTTTCAGACCCACAGTGTTGAGGTGTCTTCTCACAGTGGAAGGACAGACAGAAACACCTGTGCATGGTGTCAGATCTGAAGGTGGAGCTTGAAGTTCTCCTCTCTGGAAGATGGAGACAGGGTATGGCTTGACTCTTGCTCGCTTTTGGTACCAGCTACGTCTGCAGATCAAGTCCAAACATCTCCAAAGTTCAGTCTCAGAAGTTGGTTTAGCATTTTTTGGCTTTCCAAGTACACATTCAGTGATGTTGAGGTTCTGGACTGGTCAGTCCATAGTTCTGAGGCCACCAGCAGCTTCTTTGTTTGCTCTTCTCTCAGAGAGGAGCTTCTTGAACAGACACACATCTTTTCAGACTGAGGAAGGACTCATAGCGGTGAGTCGACTCTCTGTCTGCTCTAATGAGGAGTTGTTGGTTTAGTGATTCTGTTTTCAGTAGATAATAAAGTTTCCT